>VXBA01005355.1:0-13002 GCA_013399895.1 Serilophus lunatus
CTGTGATTCTGTGATATTTAGTATTTCAAGAACCAAACCTCAGAAAGAGAGGGATGTGCTTTGTGTCACCAGCTGCCCAAAGGACCATACTATGGCATTTTGAGATGTTCAGCCTTAAGATGAAGTATCTCAGAATAGTCTAAAATGGCTCTTTGGCCAGAAAAGGGACAAGTAGAACTTTTAAATTATACATATCTCAACTTGTAAAAAAACCCCTCAGCTCTTAAAAATACATATTTTGCACACCTAGGTACAAGTTATTTAAGCCTAATGATTTTAAAATATTTTTGCTTAGTAAATGCTGTGATATTTTCTTCTTAGGGTAAGTAATAATTTTTACATGGTGATAGTACATAGCGGCTTTTTCAAATACAAAGGGTATTTTTTTAAGAGTTTTTTTCTCCTGTGTACCTCATTATTAGCAATTTGATGATTACCATGAGATAAAACAAGCAAAATTACCCATGATGATTCATATAATCTTTTAATTTAGATTTCAAAGCCATTTCAGGATCTCCTAAATCTCTGAATGAGAATCATCTAAAATCCTTGATCTGCTGGGGAGTTAAAGATATCTGACAATGTAAACACTGCCTTTCTTTATAGGATTTTGCAAACTCACAGAAAACATCAAATTACAAATTTGTTACCAGAGGACAATTTTGTTATCAGATTCTCACAAAAACTATGAACAAAAGGTTTTTCCATTTTCTCAATTGATTGCTCAAACTGTACCTTTGACATGATGGCTTTTTCTTAAGATCATTCTCTGAGCACACAACATTTTTTATAGCTGAGTCTAGGTATCAGCAGTATTTCTCCCAAGGCTGATACAATTCATTTTAATTTTGCAGACTCTTTGTATCTAATCTCAGGTGCCTCACATTTATCTTTTTAAATTACTCTTTTCTGCTTCCTTTTAAACTTTTATGTTTAGTGAGTGTTTATGTTCTTCAATTTTTCTAATAATAAGTCTAAATATATTGCAAATGTTACTTTATATCCTGTATTACTTCAGCAACAGAACACATAACTTTTATGTATTCTATTACTTTTTGGGAAAAAGCATGCACTTAATTTTGGATTTAGCTACCTCACTGGTATGAATAGAAAGAAGAATATGTTAATAGTCATCAAGATGTCACTCACAATGAATATTAACATTATTATTTATAAATGAAAATGAAAGATCTCTAACACACTCTTAAAATTTTCCTATGATGTATTCTTTCCACCTGTGTGTTTATAAAGTCATGCAAAAACAAGTTAATATTTAATACTAAAGCAAAATTGATTTGTAAATCCTTTGAGAATTCTGGAATATGTTTAATGGAATTGTGCATATTAAGAAAAAGAAGCAGATTTAAAAATGTGTGCAAGGAGTGACATTGTATTTCCTCACTGACCATAGAAAATTACTTACAAGAGTTTAAGTATAGCTGAATTCCTCTAAGAATTCTAGAGACATGGAAATAAGAGACTGAAGTAAGACTACATCTATGCTATGAGGCAAATCAGTTCTTGTGTGGACATTTTGACCTACAGAGAAATTATCTCTTCTTTTAGACAGGAGGGAAAAACAGACCATAAAAAGTACCTGTGTGGCAAAGCTTGCAAGAGCTTGATAAAATAGTGGTGAAGAGGCAGAATGATTGTTTTTTTCAAAGTGACTATCGCTAGTGAACCAGTTGCCATTAAACAGCTGTAGTAAGAGGTCAGTTTTATTCATTTTCTTTCTATACCCCTTAATCAGTTTGAAAATTGCAGTGAACTGTATAGTCTGTAGATGATACCAAACATTCAGGACAATCATATCTAAAACTTCCAATGTAGAATCACTACCAATAAAATGATAGATGCAGCACTTTCAGAAATGCAAAGTAATGTGCAGGAGTGGGGAAACCAACCTTAACAACCCAAAGTACATTTACATATCAGTAGTCTCTAAATTATTACCTCCTGGGAACAAGGTCTCTCAGCCACTGTTAATGCTTCCTTGAAAGCATCAGTTTTTGAACAATAGCACTTGAAAATGGCAGAGATATTTCAAACTACTGGAAAAGAAATGGAGCCAAAACAGGTGGTTTTATTCAACCCCACAAAACCCTGAAGTGCTTACAGCTAACATTATGGTGCCATTCTATTGAAAACTACTTAGAACATATTTATATGTTCTAAATCTATACGCAGGTAGTGAGGGTATCAAGTGACATAATTATGGCACAACCACTCATGAAAATGGCAAAATTTTTCAAGTGAGTTTGTTTTTTTGTCCGATTTTTTTTCCTAATTGATTTTTGTTATTCCGCAATATTGCAAGCTGCTGTGGAAATCAAAAGATCAGAAAGGGATGATGTATGTCCATGCAGGATGGATTCATTTATGCCACCTTGAAGATGAATCTCTTGGTATTGTATAGACAACAGGTATAGTCCTCCTCTACCATATGATGATGAGAGTCTCAAAAGTACTTTGTGCCAAGTGAGATGCCTTGAGATCTCACAAAAATAAATCTGGACTTTTGGATATCTCCTAGGCTTCCTTTACCATCCTCGATAACCAGTGGCATGAAACAGGAATTTGTTTTAGAAATCTGGTTTAGATTGAGGTGAATTGCATCCTAAGTTGTGTGGCTATGGCAAGAATCTGGATAGCTAGTTCAGATGCACTGTATATTCATTACTGCAGGATGTTTAGAAGGCCAAACTTTCACAAAGGGATCGAATGTATTCACAGCAAGTGGATTCCTTAGGGGCCCTCCCTGTTCAGCATATCTGCATAGATAATACTTTTGATATTATATGCCCTACTAATGATCTGATCATACATGGCTGTCATATTTATAGCTAACAGGGATGAAGACAGAATTGGTTAGAACATATTGCTGAATTACTGCTTTGTTACTTTTCTAGAAAGCAGATAGCTGACCTGGAGATGTTACACAGTTTTATGCTGGACTGATGTAAAACAGCTTCTCATTGGTTGTGGTACGTGATCTTGTGCAAGAGGATTCTCTTAATTCTCTTAAAAGAGGATTCTCTTAAGGCCAAAGACTTCAAGATAAGGAACAAAACTCGAAGGTTTCCTCCATAAAAAAAACCCCAACAACTCAGAGAACAGCAGCAATCCTGTATTTTGCAATATTTCTTCATCCAGACTCCTCTCTTTCTCACTGTGCAAGCAGCGTTCATTTCTGTGCAATCAAGAGTAATAGCTTAGAGTCTGTCACTTTTGGGTTGTTAAATCAGAGGCTCTCTGTTCCCTGCAATTCACCAGACAGATATGATCCCCTGACTTACAACAAGATGACTTAATTAGTTCTGATAGAACAATAGGTTTTATTCACAAGTGAATGACTCTAATTCATTTAATAAGATTTCATGCTTATGAAATTACTTCAGGGGATTTATGTTTTATTTTGCTTTACTTGATACCTTCACATAAACACTGATATGTGTTTAAAGTCTCTGCTACCAAAATGGTGTTTGTAACACTGTGGTAGCTGAAACTTTAAACAAACATGGATTACTTGCCTCCAAAAAACTTTCTCAACTGTTTCCTCCAGCTCCTCCAGCCCTAACAGAAACTTTCACAAGCAGGACATTTCTTTCATTATTACAGCATTGTCTGCCTGGACTTTGATGCCTTGCATATTGAAGCAGAATAGTGTGCTAAATTTAAGTCTTAGCAAAAACAAATTACCCGGGGTCTCCTTATTTATAGAACTGAATACCGAGGAATGGATTTCAAATTCATATACACATGTTGCTTAGACATTTCCCTACAATCCCAACTATATTGTTCCTTGTCTTTTTAAAGATAAATAATTTACCCTATTACTTTTTCAAGATTGAGATATAGAGAGAAGTATTTTCCATTCCTAACAATCTTTCTCCTACCATCTGAGGTTTGGTGGTTTTTTGCTTGTGTTTTCATTTTTTGTTTCTTGGTATATTTTTAATAAAAGGACAGACTGAGCCCTTATGATCAACATTTGTTCATGCAAACAGTCATCCTGAAACTGGTCACAGTTCTGAAAGAAGAGGCAGAAATACTTCAATTTTTTCACATTTGGAACAGTAAAAATAATAACTGTTCCTAACAATTGGATGAACTATAATACACATTATAAGTAGCAAACAACCTGCAAGCTCCTGTCAGACATACAGAATGGACAATGGGAGAGAAAAATGAGAATTTTAAAATACATGTTTGAGAACTTCCCTCTTTACACCATTGTTAAATGTTTAGATGGGTTACATTGTGTGATAAATGTTTGATTCCTTCCTATTGGTAGTTGACTTGGAAGTTGATCATAAAAGCAAATTGTGCTGCAATTAAGAAAAAAGGCCAGTAAGGGTTTACATAACCAAATAAAAATATTTATATAAATCAAATATGTATTCATGTGGCACATTTTTTCTGAGACAAAAGCCAAGTAAAGCAAGTATATAATAGAAAATATTATTACATCATACTGAACATATGGAAAATACCAAAAGCATATTTTTACTATGAAAATTTCAGACAATAGTTTATTTTATTTTGGGCACCATTATGACTGGATTACAAATTTTTTGGCTTTACCCTATGAATCTGAGTGATAAGACTATTTTCTGAAAGCTGAATTTAATTTGTTCATGTTAATAAGGAAGAGCAGCAGAATGTTATTACTACTTATATAACAAGAAGCTATCAATGAAATCAGATGAAGCATTCATACTGATTAAATCTGAAGTTATATTGACATCTAATTTAGATTTAGATTTAATATGTTGATATGATACAATGTAATAAGGATGGATCAAAGTGTTGATGCTTATTACTTTGAAAGTTTCATCAAGTTGCATCCATTTGACTAGTTCCTAGGACTTGAAAGTGACACTGGGAGATCTCTTCTGAAGCAATATACAAATAAAATAATAAACAGGGTTATTTCATTCATCAGATGAGACTAGACATGGAAAAATGTTATATAGACTGCAAACCATGTTTCAGAATGATCAGTAGTAAGAAAAAGGGTTTCAAATAAACAAAAAAAATCTTATTCAGACAATTTTTATTAGGGTTATATGTAAACTCTTCCCTTGGGTACCAAAAGAAAAAAAAAAAGAAAATCACTTTTTGCTATGTCATTATCACAAAATCACAGTAAAGACATCTCTTGTAAGTAGCAAATTCTCTCCTTAAATGGCCCTCACTTTAAAAAGACTCATCAGTGATTCAGAAGAAGTGACAATCTGAGAGTTTCACACCTGCTTCCTAAAACACAAAATGACATAATGTGACAAAGCTTCTATCCCAGGGAGTTTATTATCACAATTTGATAATGTAACAAATAATGTAAAACATGGTATAGACATTAGCTGCTTGTAGTGAGCAGCTGAAAAAGAAGAAATTGTGAAGAGAAAGGAGGAAAAAACCATGGGAAGTCTGAAGAAATGACATAATTGTTTACTAGTAGTTAAGTTAGAAGGGAGAATCTTTCAATGTTTTTCCAATACAAAACAAAAGTCTCTTTTAGAGACTATATTTCTCCTTGGAGTGTAAATTCCAAATTTCAAATCACTTTAGCCGGGATCTTTCACTCCAATGCATTCCTATGAACTCTCGAATGGCACAGCTTATCTTTGGATCTTCAAGAAACATGAATAACTAAACCAAGACCAAAAGCTGAGTCACTCATCCACTTCAAAGCAACCTCTGTCACTGAAGATGTGAAAAAGGTTTTTGTGGAGTTCTACTGAACAGCTATTTTGGAAGCTTCACTAATCCCCGAGTTCTCTCTCCTGTGTCAAAATATGTAGGATACAAAACTGAATGCTAAGTTAGGAGAGACTAGTGGCCTCATTTCCAGTGCAGAGCTTTCTGTCAGGATGACGGTATATGAAAAACTACATCTCAATTCTCTTTTCTTTATCCTCGTTACTCTCCAGGCAAAAAGATTAGGGGAGGTTATGATGCCTTAAGGGGTATGCTTAATATTTTGGGGATTCACTTTAGTTAGGTGGCTGGATAACTCGAAATATTAAAGGCCCAGTAGGGCCTGTATCCAAAATGTTTGCATTCTTCTGTGTAGATAAGAGGGTTAGTAAGACAAAACATAGAGTTAGGCTTCCCAGGCCTACCGAGGCAGACCTGGGTGGAGATAGGTAACAAGAGACAATTTTGTTCGATGTTTAAGGGACGTAATTGTAAGATGGATTTTAGTTGGATAGTATGATGAGTGGGCACTAAGAAAGTTATAAATATGAAGAGATTGTTATTCTTTCTCTCTTTGGATCACTGGACTTCACCAGTAAAGCTGTTCTTCCCTTCCCGTCTGCAAGCATGTTTGTCTCAACTTTCTTATCTCGCTTTCAGGCAACAGTTAAGTAAAAAAAAATCCCTCTCTCTCACATTAATCATTAGAGATGTTGTTGTTATTTAGGCATGTCATTAGAGAGGTGGGAGTGGGGTGGGGTGGGGGAAACTTCAAGAGCAGAACCAGTCAACACATTTATTTTCTGAGATGGATATGTGTTGCAGTCTGGAGTTCTGTCCTGCCATACACAGGACACACACCAATCAAGGTCACTGTTATGGGGGTGCCTCTCACCTTTGAACATGAGAGTTTCCTTGGGTACCTGAGTTATGGCAGGGATCCCTCTAAAGGAGCCACCATCCCACTCCAGGGTTGCTGGCCTCAGCCTACTGAAGGGTAGCCATCCTCTGTGGACATGTCTTTAGTGAGAGATTACCGCTGCTTAAACTCTTGTTTTTTAAATTACATGATCAATAGCATTCACCAAAAGTGTTGTTGGTCACCTATCCCCAGTCTGGCTTACTTCTACCATTAGCAGTGGCTGCCTGAGGTGGCATTGTTCTGAGCTTCTGCTCAAAATGTCTTCCAGTTCATATCAAAACCATTGCAGGAGGGCACATGTAGTTAATATTGCATCTGGCAGGACTTACAGGAAAGCCTCTCTCATGATAATTATCTATGATGCTTTGTGTCTCCAGTGCACACCAGAATCACCAAATCAGTTGGAGTTGGCAGACACACTTCATTTTGTCTGAGCTATGCTTTTTTTCATTTTATTTGGCTTATTTTTTTGTCATGGGTTTCATCCTGTGACAAGCCTATTGACTTTTTAATGTATAAAACATTTCAAATTGTAAACTCTAGATATAACAACCTATAGATAACACGAATTTTAATGTGTGGTAGATTCTTGCTCTATCCCAGAAACATCTTGTTCCTTTCTTCTGTTTTCCTTTAGCAGGAAACATGACAACTTGCAAGTGACAAATTCTTACCCTTAAACCCCAGTTCAGCTTGACTTGTCAGTTCACTGATTTTTGATTTTCTACTTCTACTCTTCTACTTCTTCTTTCCACTCCTATAGAACATATCTATTCTGTCATATCTGGACCATATATTTAGAGAGTTTAGAGCAAAACAAAAGGTATATTTCATATAACTAAGACAGTTGATTCAGTTGGTCAGGGCAGGAAATGCTGCTGGGAAGATGCATCGAACTAGCTTATCTTCATTATTTCCTCCAAGCGTTGAAGCCACGGTTTAGATACAATCCCTGAAGATACAATGTCTATGACTCTCTTTGAAGGACAGTTTAGTCCTCACAATCAAGTGGTATGTTTGTTTTCGCATCTTGGGAAATATTCCAAATATTATTAGTGTGTCATGTTTGCTGTTGCCAAAACAAGTGCTGATAGAAAGTGTGTTGCAGTGAGCAATGTGAAACATACCACATGGCTGTCCATCTGCTTCCATTCTTACAGCTATAAATTTTAATCAGTTTTTCATTTATTATTTCACATTGAGGTTTTCATCTTCATTAATGTTTGCTCAAAATACATATTCATATACATATAAAAATTACCTATTTACGGAAATGTTATTTTTAATATTTCAGGGTAGAAGAAAAGTTAAGGAAAAAGTTTCTGCTGAAGTTTTTTACAGTTTTAAGTAGAAGTTATTTGCTTTCCATTCATCAGTACTGCTTTGTTTCTTAAATATCTCAGAACCATATGAATATTTAGGTGACAGTACATTTTGCTGTGCAGTCCTTAAAAGCTGCTTTACCTAATTTGGTACTGCGAGACTCTTATTGAGGTACTATACAACTGTCCATGGAAAAAAGAAGCAACAACAGAAAATGGCAGTGGAAAAATGGAGCATGACTTTCATTTGATAAGGCTAGAAAAGTCAAGGTTTTTCAGTTAGAGGAGAGAGGAAAATGGTGAACTGCAAATATCTTCAATACAAGATGCCAAATAAGGAAGAAGAAAAACTGTAGAAAAGTATAAGAGAGAATATGGATGATACTCAAATTATTTAAAACAATTATACAATTAGAATACTGAAATGATTAGACATAAAATAGATCAGTTAATTTCAAACCTAGATGCTACCTAACAAGTAAGAATACATTCTCAGTTTACTAGGTGAAAATTCCATAAACGGCTCCTTACATATTTATTAAAACCTGCCCGATGCACATATCTATATTTTTAAATGCTTTTTCTGAATCAACACTGTAATTTTCTTCTTTCTTTGAAAACTAATTCCTTATTATCCCTCACTAACTCACCTGTGGAAGCACATGGAAAGGCTAAAGCACAAATACTTGCAGGATTTGAATGTTTAAGTACATTTGTCCTGGATGAAGTGCTTGGTGATGAAACAATAAGAACTCTGCCAGTAACATCACCTCATCAGAGCAGTTGTTTATTCATGGTCACGAGGCCCCTGGCACAAATCTAAACTAAAACGACAACTCCTAGACAGGTCCAGTTGCCATCTGTCAGTGTTTTTATCATGAACTGTAGAATAAGCAACTCATCATATCTTTTCACTAGTTGCAAGATATCACACATCTTGTCAGTCTTCAATGAGGGGAAGTTAATTAGAGGCCCTTTGACAAGACATAGAAAGCTAACTGGGGTTACTCATAAGCTGGCAAGCAGATATGTGAGACTGTGTTAAAAGATAATTTCCATGCAAACCCACAGAACTCTCTGAAGTTTAAACAAATTTTACCACAGTTGAAGTGCATTGTACAAGATTAATGGTATTTTCCTGGGAGTAAATTTCTGCTAATGCTTAAAATGCTGACCGAAAGACATTGTATCAGGATAGAGCTGATCAATTTGTTTGACTATTATTTCAAGGCCTTATGCATCTGTGCATGTCCTGCTTCTTTCTCATACAAAACCTTACCCAATAAAATTGTGCATAGCATACAAACCAAGTTATATTGACAAATGTCAACTACCAGGTTTATGTTGCAAGTTGTTTATACAGCTACAATGCAGAACCCACACCACCATGAAAGCATAGGATCATTCAAGACATTTTCTTCAAGATGGAAACAAAGATGATTCTAGGGTTGAGATGCTGGACTAATGCTCTGGAACAGCTACTGAAATGTCAGATTTTTCCTCTTAATTCAACAGTCAGCACACAACCAGCCTCTCCCAAAACTATGCTCTGACACAGTCACCAGCACCAGAGGGGTAGTAGAGACCATGTTCTGAAAGTATTCTGGTGGTTTGCAGCATTAAGTTTGGAAATCCTAGCTATATGTGTATGTTCTTTTCCAGCATAAACCATGAAGTCAGGCATTAATCCCAGATAAAAGGGAGTGAGGAGAGGCACATATCACTGCTACTGCCTTCCCCCATCAAAATTAATTACATACATAGGGAATTGTTTGTCACTCCTCTGCCAAAAGCCTACAATCGAGTGAAGGAAATTGTGTTCTTTATACAGAAGTATCAGGTAATAAAAAGTGAACTAACTAACAACACCAAATAGTAGTTCAGGCTTTGCTCTTTGCCTCATCTGAAACAGGTGATTTGCTGCTGAAGAAACTATACTCATACTGGAGGACACTGGATCTTAGTTGGCATTTGGCAGACAGCAGCATTGAAGAAGCAAAAAACCTTTTTGCTAAACAGGAGACTGTGTGAGAGATTTAATTTTAGAACCAAAATAAGCACATGAATTTGGACTTCAAATAAACAATTTTGATTCCAACTCACCAAATTCTTTAGCTCAGGAAGGCTCACATTATCAGTTACTGGTGGGGTGTGCTTTAGAAAGCTGTTCCTTGCTGCCTGTCAGTTCTTTACTTGGCTAGTCACCTGAAAACTCATAGTCTTCCGAGCCCAGCTGTACATTTGGTTCAGTCTTTTCCTTTACACAGCAAATACAGAGAAAATGGTACGGCATTATTCTTGAAATCAGAACTCACAGCCATCCTGATTGTACAATCAAATTGATGGGTTTTTACTTCATTAAAATGTTCAGCAAAATGATTTACACAACTGTCTGAAAGACTAGGTCTTGGCTTGCAATGACACAGTTGCAGCAATGGCATAAATGTTTTATAAAGCAGGCCATTCATACCTGGTAGTCTTAAAGCTGACTACACCTGCTGGCATATACAGATGGTTGAGCTACATTTGATGTATTGAGTGTGGGAAGGTGAGATTCAAAATTCTGCCACAGAAAAAAGAGGAAAGTAAAACAGGAAACTGTGATTGTACCACTACAGTAACTAGCAAATATGGGCATAATATCTGAAACTGGATGCAATTTTCAAAGTGACTACATTTTTAATTGATAGCATTACTTTATTAAGGCAGATTAAGTCTCATTTATTCAGGAAAGGTGTGCATTTGGTTTTGTTTCCTTTTTTTTTTTTTAATTAATAAACCAGTGCCAAATGGTAATATGATAATTAAACCAGAGTTAAAATTTGTTTAAGCAGAAGATGAGGGGAAGAGGGAAATGAGGACAGCAGACAGCATTCATAGTTAATATTTATCCTTCTAACAACCATACAATTAAGATCTGACAGGAGAGTTAGGAAAAATTAATAATTTCCAAAAAGTCCAAATCAGATGAAGCAGCAAATTGCAAGTTCTTATGTGGGATCTGTATGAATACAGAGGTTGCATAACCCAAATCCTAAAATGAGTTTTCCTGTCTGTGTAGAGCTCAGTTGTCTGTAAACAAGATTGATGCAGTGACATGCTCATTCATCTTCCCNTTTAAGCAGTGACTTGCTCATTCATCTTCCCCCCCCCCCCCCCAGCTTTTTCATTTTTTGCTGCCTTTGATGTTGAGCAACAGGATTATGTCAGTAAAAATTAGCAATTTGTGGCCATCAACAATTACATTAACTTTCTTGCAAGCTGTACATTATAATCTCTCCTACGGCTAGATAAAAAAAAATCAGATTGGTGAACCAGCACTTAGATATGAAGTGCTTAAATGAGAAGCTGTAACCCTGATAATCCTACTTTAGCTGCTACATCACCCCTGCACAGGCATCTTAGTTTTACCTGAAGTACCCTTGCAGACTAGCCTTATCAACACTTTACTGCTTTCAGTACAATAAAGTTGAAATATAGGGCCTTTTAATTAAAACACTACTGCAGTGTAAGAGACAGGCAGAAATGGAAGAAAGAAGATTTTATGGTGAAGAAACAGCAAGGAAAGAACCACATCTCTAAGAAAGTGAAAGGAAAAGTTAACCAACAAATGCTTTTTCAGGTTTAAATGGTCCTGATTGATAATATATTTACTGCATTATATGTTAAATATTTATGCCTACAATTCCTTCTGACTCTCTCACATTAAATTTTTACACAAGTGTCCAATGGTGGGTGCAGAGTCAATGATGCACCTTCTGTCCATAACCATTCCTGAACAAGGGAGGAGTACAGCACTAGGACTGAATCATACAAGTCCCTTCTGCATGGCAAAACTATGCTAAATGTCCTTCTTTACCCCATCCTTCTCTCTGTGGTGAATTTCTTCGTCTTTTAGAGGGCTATCATGGTATTTTCCTACTTTGTACAGGAGAGCATGCTAGACGTATTCAACTGCAAAATGTGTTCAGAGCCTACAGTCATAAGTGCTATATGGTTAAATGAAAGGAATCAGTGTGTAAAATCAACAAGTACGTTAAATTGAAGAGATCCTATCATGTGAAAGGACACATGTAAATTCAGATAACTTGAAACAAGCACAAGTTGTTGAAGAACCAGGGAGCATGCTTTTCCCTGTGCTCCCACTCTTTTCAGTACAGAATAAAGGGAAGACATGAGATCACAGGGTTTATTTTAAAAAGATTGCCTTCAAAGAGCTGCAAGGTTGGTTTATGTAGCTATAATGGCAGCTAGCTGTAATTTGAATTCCATTATATTTGGTATGTTTTTCTATGTATTCATTTATTCTACTTGTTATATGAAGATTGTACTTGGTTATTACATCTAAAATTTGAAAGGCAAGTTGGTATTTCAGAAAGGGTTGTTTCAAATCAATCAATCAATCATTTTATTAGACCTTAGACTGCTTCAAGAGACTTATTGTCATAAACTCCAATTTAAAAACGTTTTGTTCTTATGTAATACCAGTCTGATTTACTGAGAAGTCCTTCTTTTGAAGGTATGATCTTGTTAACAGTATGTTTTCTGTTTGAAATCGAGACTAGCTATTTACGATATTATTTCATAACATTTATGAAAGCATGTCAAGAACTTGAGAATGAACACAATATTTTTTTCTCAAATATGATAAAACCAGATGACCTGAGAAGACATTTTACATTTCACAACCTGTGCAGATGTATTGACACTTTTCTGGTAAGCGAGACCTTTTATTTATAGACTTCCCTATGTGCTTAGCAGAAGTTAGCATACAACAGAATAGAATATATTGCATTTGTTCTCATCACTTTCATTTCCCATAAAAACTAATACGCTATCAGTTAGCAGTGTACTGACATAAATTACATACTGGCTTTAACATAAAATAATTGTGTTATACAACATGTTTCTTATGTCATCATGATCTGTTAACTGTCCTACTGCCTATTTTCAAAAGCTCGTAAAAGCTACTGGACACCAGGGAGCAGTTTTTGTGGCTTCCTGTAGTGGGTTGAAAAGGGAGGGGGGGTTGCAAGGGGGGTGCTGGCGGGTTCT
>VXBA01005355.1:19300-33541 GCA_013399895.1 Serilophus lunatus
TGGGCGGGGCCCCGCCGCAGAAGGAACAGAGCGCCGCACCATCGCCGCTGCTCCATCCTGCCCACTGCAGCAAGTCGGGACTCGCCGTAGGAGGAGCAAAGCGTCACGCCGCCAACCAGTGTCCCAGCTCTGAGCGCACGCACTGCCCCACTCCATTGCTCTGGTCCAGCAACGCTGCATTCCGCTCGCAACCGAGATGACAGGAAACTGGGGCTCAGCGCCAGCAGCACAGGCTAACAGCCTGGCAAGCTCCCAGTCCATCCGCTGCAATGGTAAGTGAGAAGGGGGATGGCTCCATCCCTGTGTCTCTCTGCCACCACCAGATCCCCCACCCGGCTGCAGAGGACAGGCGGGAAAAGCTCCTTGGATTCCTGAGACTTTGGNCTGCCCGCGGAGCACTCGCTGCTCACAGGGACCTGCTGCAGGCAGTGGGGGCCACCACCACCCCTGGCGGGGGGCCAACTGCACAGACCCCACCTCTGCTCGGAGCTGGAGCATCTCCATCCTGCCCACTGCCGTGAGCCGGGACCCGCCGCAGAAGGAACAGAGCGCCGCACCATCGCCGCTGCTCCATCCTGCCCACTGCAGCAAGTCGGGACTCGCCGTAGGAGGAGCAAAGCGTCACGCCGCCAACCAGTGTCCCAGCTCTGAGCGCACGCACTGCCCCACTCCACTGCTCTCGTCCAGCAACGCTNGCCCCACTCCATTGCTCTGGTCCAGCAACGCTGCATTCCGCTCGCAACCGAGATGACAGGAAACTGGGGCTCAGCGCCAGCAGCACAGGCTAACAGCCTGGCAAGCTCCCAGTCCATCCGCTGCAATGGTAAGTGAGAAGGGGGATGGCTCCATCCCTGTGTCTCTCTGCCACCACCAGATCCCCCACCCGGCTGCAGAGGACAGGCGGGAAAAGCTCCTTGGATTCCTGAGACTTTGGCTTTCCTTCAGGTTTCTAAAAATCTGGTTTTACGAACAAGCAAGCAAGTAAACTATGCAAACATTTCTCTTCCCCTTTCCCTCTGAAAACTGTTTTCAAACCCATAACAAGCAGAAAAAATAAGAATTCCTCAAGTTCCCATTTCATTCCATAATTTAGGAAAGAGAATATTTGATATTTTTACAGTATTTTGTTTGGGTGCTTTTAGTCAAAGGAAGTTTCCTTAGACTAAAGAATGTATCTAAATATTTGGCACATACTTGGGAAAATAAATTTGATGCAAACTTTCCAGTCGTCTCTGATGATTTCTCAACAGCATAATCTTTTACAGCAGAGTTATGCTTTTAGTAATTGCCGACTGCTAAATAATGTTCTTATAATCTAAATAAATGTAAAGAAAAGCAATGTTGATGAACAGAATTAATAGAAATTTGTAAAGATCTTGTATAGTGCCAAATATAGGTTGCCTCAGATGGTTTAACCATCAGATTTGTTGCTGCTGGACTCTTATTAACTAATATTCTTAATAGGATGTTTAAGACAATATGTTCAATACTGATGGGGTTTTTTTCCATTTAATGTCTTTTGATCTTCACATTCACTGAAGCTTAAGTATTTATATGCTTATTGAATCTCCTAGTGTTGAATCATTATCTGCTTCTTGGGTAGGAAACTGATGTGGTACAAATAAGCAGAGCAATAAATCATTTTATCACCTTTGTTTAATGTCTTGAAGACCTTTCACTCTTTTTTTTTCTTTTTTTTTTTTTCCCTTTTTGATTCAGCCATGGACAGTGATCAGTTTCAAGAAAAATGAGAAAAGCACATTCAGAGTTCTCCACAGGCTTCCTAGGTTTTCAGCTGCCGGCTATTATAGATAGGAGTCATTGAGCTACATGCAAACCTAGCTGACAAGGACATGTGAGCCAGAATTCATGTACTCCCTGGCAAAGAGAAAAGAACAGGCACTTTCATGGTTTAATTTACTTAATTCTAAAGGAAACTTCTAAAATAATCTGGATTAATTATACTCTATTTGTCTAGACTTGACTACAAAAGTGGCATCAGGTAGCTAATATGAACATAAAGATGTTCAGTAGAAATATTTAATGTTATTTATCCCTTGTGAGATGTTATTTCAGATTAATGGCTTATTTATGATATACTAAAGATTTGATTTTAAGTGGTTGATTATGTCTTGTCTAGGTGTATCTAAGATAGGTTTACCTGATTGTGCGAAATACTAATAGCTGTATTCCCATAGTGCAGCCAACCTCAGATAAGAGTTCTCTTCCCAGCTTCTAAGGCTGGATTTGAATCTGAAGTCTGCTTTGGTAGGCTGTCAGTGCTGGTTACGTAAAAGTTGGTCTCAGGAGTTTTAATCTTGTCTTAGGCTGCATGCACACATAAAGCATTAACGTTTAACAGTGCTTTGGGCAACATTAATTTCAGCAACTCTTGTTTCGTGTGAACTTTCTTATAACCAACCACTTTTAATCTCCTCCATCCAAGTTATTTGGCTCGAAGAGTGCCTAAGGCCTATAAGGGTGAGGGTTTTTTGCCCATTTTTTTTGTTTTGTTTTGATGCATTCTTTAGGAACTGAAGTAAAAGACACTTTGTAAAGAAGTTAATCTGAGACTTCATGTAGCAAATATTTCGGCTGAGCTTCAAGGCTGAAAAAACCATCCTATTTCAATGGACTTTGAGCACTTAAAACCTTCTAAACACCTACTTGAGTTTCTTCTGAACACCAAACAAGAAGCATTTTGGTAAGAGGTTGAATTACAAGAGTAATTTTAGGTATTTTAATAAATAGTCTGGAATGGAATCTTAAATTCAACTTCATATTTAGCATATTAAAAATCCTTACTCCTTTACAGTATTATAATATATTTCTAAGCCCCAAAGTATTTATTTCTGAGAGAAAGAAAACCTACTGCATCACTCAGAATATCACTTTACTCAACTAAAACTCAAAATTCCAAGCAAGATTGGAAAAAAAACAAAGTTAAAATGGTCTTGTCTTACACTGTGATTGGGTTTCCATGGGCACAGTCTCCAGGTGCTCTTGTATCTATTCTGAGATGAAAAAAGAGAGTGGAGAGTGCCACAGGAATGTAGCTTATTTCCTGTGTAGTACAGGGAACATCACTTGTTCTCTTCACTAATGGAGGAAAAGCTTCAGTGTGCTTTTTCAGTTACATCACCTAAAGCTTAAATGGATATTGCTCATGTCCAAATCTTCCATTCTAACAGTACTTGAAGTCAGAAACAGACTATCCAGTGAAATGGTGCTAAAGATGCATTTCATGTCCATGAATTAGCCACAGGCACATTTATAAACCCCCTAAAACTATTTTACCTTTTCAGAGAGAAATCTTGCTCAGGTGTGTTAAGTTTCCAAATCCAATCTGTTCATCTGAGCACACATAGTCATATCTGATAATTTTCAGCATTCCCTTGCACTAAATTTCAGCAACGAAATACAGAGATCAAGTGGGAACAACAGGGTTATAGTAAATATGTTGGTAGTGAAGCCATTGGTAGCAAGGTATGTGGAGTAATAAAAATTTCCTAGGTTGGTTACTCCAGTTATGTGAATGAATATGTAAGTATGCATGCCTGAAGAAGAGAAAAGGAGCAGTTTATTAATCTAGTTCTTATTAATCACTTCCTTTTGTGTCCCCATCCCTCCATTTACCTATCTATCTAAATGGAAGATAGGCAGGAAGCTTCTGCAATACTAAATAAGTTTACAGTTTTTATCAGCAAATTACAGTTATGTGATATATATTATAGACTCAGTTTCTGTCCGTAGAGCTCTGAACTTCTCTTTGTGGATTAAAATGACTGTTCTGAATTATCTCATTTTACATCTATCTACATAGGTCTTGACGGCAGAGGGAAAAAGAAATGCATGCATGTGGAGTCAAAAAAATCCCAACCCAGGACTTATCATAAAGATCAAATCCCAAATCTGTCTAGTTAAGAACACTAATTTTACTAGTGACAATAGCCATTATCAGATCATGCAGAAAGTCATAAGCTTTTGGCTCTAGTGACAACAGACTGGTTTAAACTGCAGAGCACAGGAACGTTTTCTTTTCTTTTCTTTTTTTTTTTTTTTAATGTAGTTCTGGCTGTCTGCTCTCTGTTGATGACTCACTTTTTGACAAATGCTGTACTTTAATCCAATGCAGTCTGAGTGAAAATCTTTCCTTTTAGACATGAATTTCATATTACTCACAATTTAAAGAAAATTGGTGTAGAAATTGAATTTATAAATCAACTGGTCAAATGATCTAAAATTGGACTTGTTCAAAAGTAGGATATTATTATTCCAATAGGAATCTACCTTATTTTCATTCTTCATTGTAGTAAGATTTAGAATGAATAAAATTGAAATCCACTGTTCTTTTTTTTTTTTTTCTGAATCTACTATTATTTTGCTATCACATATTTTTCAGAAATAAGAAATCTTTAATGCTTTCTGTCTAGAGTATGATGAATTTGGGTTTAGTATTTTTGCTGGTAACCAAAGAAATTATCTTATTACTTTTCCTGGAGGAGTGAGGATGTGTTGGGGGTGAAGTGTCGGGGAAGTTACATTTTTATGTTTTATTTGTTCTAGGACACTTAATTCTTGTCTTTTTTTATTTTTGTATTAATTTTGTTTTGGTAGAGTAAAGCTACAGCATATCATTTTGCTGATTTAATTAGTTCAAATGTTTTATAAAATTAAACAGACTAGCACATGCCCTTGTGGTGCAAGCCTCCCAGTGGATAATGGTTAGCTATGGTGTGTCAGGCCACTGAAATACAGATAGCTGGCATATGATCACATTGTGGTAGGGTTTTTAATAAAGAGAATATGATGAATATGAATATGGTACTAAGAATGCATTCTGCAGATTTGCTACCTATATAGTCTTAGAGAAAAATGATATTTATTGTTGTATGGATAAAAAAACTTGCCTTTGATTAAATAGAAAAATGATATACAAGTTTATCATTGCTGAAGTCTGACTTTGAACTAGTTAAATAAGATCTGGTTCCCATAGTCTGAAATATTGTTCTTACATTAAACAATGTCTTTTCCAACCTTGTTAATTTTGTGTAATTCTGTGCAATTTTGTGAATGCTAAAATATTACAGGATATATTTTGCTTTCAGAAAAATCTGTCTACTGTGCTGCAGTAGAATGCCTACTTGTTTATAAATTTTTTAACTGTATTTGTTAGTAAGTACTATAATTTTTTTCTCTTAATCAGATTTCCCTACTTGTTTGTTTGTTGTTTATCTTTCCCCCTACTCCAACTCTTATGAGCACGGACAAAAAATGCACCACCACAGCAATGCTCATCTAAAGTAGTTCTTAGATTTTAAGTGAAGCAGGAATAATTATGACCAATGGTTATAATTCATGGAAACTCCAAAAAGTCACAGTTTACATCTAGATGCATTCACACTTTTTTGAAGCTTAGCCCTAAGACATTAGAGTCAACTTCAAGTAAAGAAGATCCTAAAGAGTAAGAAACAAAACTTAATTCTAATAGGATTTCAATGTATTTTATTTTTCTCAGTACTATTCTCCTTCAGACTGATAAAATCAAAGAACAGCAGTTTGGAATTAGAACTGCAACTTTTTATCATTACAGGCATTGAATAGCAAAAATGAATGTAACATGTATATTTTAAATTTAGGTTTTATATATTAATTTCCCTCTATTATTATGTCAAATACAGTGTTCTAAATCACTCTTCACTTGATCCAAAAAAAAAAAGGTTTGTTAGTGTGATGGTTTTGGCTGTGATAGAGTTAATTTTCTTCACAGTATCTAGTGTGGGTTTGTGGTTTAGACTTGTGATCAAAACAGTGCTGACAACACAGGGATATTTTCATTGTTGTGGAGCAGTATTTACTCAGTCAAGGCTTTTTCTGCTGCTCACCTGTAGTGGATTAATGAAGCAACTTTGTCTCGGAAGGAGAGGAGAGATTGTTTTCTTTAAACTTGTATTTTTTTCCTTTCCTTGAGAAGATAAACAGCCAACTTAGATGGTGA
This sequence comes from Serilophus lunatus, assembly GCA_013399895.1. NCBI lineage: Eukaryota > Metazoa > Chordata > Aves > Passeriformes > Eurylaimidae > Serilophus > Serilophus lunatus. The sequence continues at coordinate 25,299 of VXBA01005355.1, forward strand.
AACCCCACCCCAAGTAGCTGCAAAGAATGACTGCGAGACTGTGTCTCACTGGGAGCCCCCTGCCCGGGCGACTGTGCTGGGGCAGGGGCTCTCCCCAGCTGTGCCCTGCCAGGTCCAGCCCGTGCTGGGGCTGGGGTTCTCCCCAGGCCATGCCTAGCTGCAGGGCCCACCAGGTGGGGCTGTGTGGGTTCCCCTGAGGCCAGGCAGGGCTTCCCTCTGGAGCCATGCTTCTAGGTACCTGTGGGCTGGTCCGGGCCAGGGCCATGCCTGGTCACGGGGTCACCTGAGGCTGTGCCATCTTTGCCTTATGGTGAAACCTCAGACAGAGAGTGCTGCCCAACACAGCCGTCCAAAGAGAAGGCAGCCTGGCCGAGAAGACCCTGAGTTCACGTGAGATTGGCAGCCCATAAAAGCCAGAACACAGAACACAGAAGTCCTGCCTCTTTCCAGCTTCCATCGGTGCTGAGAGGAGCACATCTGCTCCTTCCTGGGTCCCTAGGCCACACAGTGTCATCTCAGTGGCACTGGAGCCCTAGCAGTGATGACAGAACATCACCCAGCTGCAACAGTGTAGTATCTTTTCCCCTTGAGTTCCTGAGGGGCTTCTCACTGTTTTTGTCTTTCAAAGGCTCTGAGGGCCGAGAGATACCATCTTTGAGGGAGCTTCCCCTTCCTTCCCTCTGCTCCTCAGCTCACTAGTCTGCTTGAACGAGCAGTTTGTCACTTTTGGTTTTTTTATTATTGCATAATATTGTCAGGTGGTTATTTGTTGTATCTGTTTAGTGTCCAACTTATTCATCAATGACCTGAATGAACTTTACCCTCAGCCCATTTGGCTGATAGAGTGAAAGACTGTGCTGCCATTCAGACAGACCTGAAAAGGCTGGAGAGTTGGGCAGAAAGGTACATAGTATAGTTCAACAAAGGCAAATGCAGGTCCTGCCTCCGGGGAAGAATAACCCCATGCACCAGTACAAGTTAGGGGTTGACCTGGCAGAAAACAGTTCTGTGGAGCTGGACAAGAGAGTCCTGGTGCATGACAAGTTAACCATGATCCAGAAGTGTGCTTTTATGGCCAAGAAGGCCAGTGATATCCCAGGGTGCATAAGGAAGCCGGTGGCCATTAAGTTGAGCCAGGTGATCCTGACACTTTTTTCTGCCCTGATAAAGTCACATCTGGAGTACTGTACCAAGTTCTGGGCTCTCCAGTTCAAAAAAGACAAAAAACTACCAGAGACGGTCTGGTGAAGGGCTATGAAGATGATTAGGGGACTTTAATACCTCTGTTATGAGGAAAGGCTGAGAGAGCTAGGCTTGTTCAACCTGGAGAAGAGATGACAGAGTAGACCTTATCAATACATACAAACATTTTCAGTTCAAGTGTCACAATGATAGAGCCAGGCTCTTTTCAATAGTGACCAGTGACAGAACAAGAGGCATTGGATACAATCTGAAAAACAGGAGGGTCCCTCTAAATATGAGGAAAAACTTCTTTACTTCGAGGTTGACAGAGCACAGGCTGACCAGAGTGGTTGTAGAGTCTCCTTCTCTAGAGATACTCAAAGTCTGCTTGGACATAATCTTGTTGAACCTGTTCTAGACAAACCTGCTTTAGAAGAGGGGCTTGGACTAGATGACCTCCAGAAGTCCCTTCCAGCTCCAACTTTTCTGTGATTCTATGTATTTCTTTTACCTTGTTTTACGTTGCTGCATGACTATTAAATAGGATTTTACTTTCCTTTTCAAGTTGTTTTCCATTTTGTCCGAGTGGTTACATTGAAATGCTTTTTATCCTCACAGAGAGGTACAAAAGTACATATAAACAAGATAAGGAATAACTCAGAAACTTCCTGAGTCTTAACTACCTTCACAGAAGATTTTTGGATTAGAACATTCAGCTCTAACATAAAAACTGAGAGCTATATAGGCCAACCCAACTCAAGGGGGAGATTTTAAGATATTTTGCACAAGACAGGCTGAACAAAATTAAACAACTTCAACAGTGTTAACAGCTGTAAAAGGGTTAGTTTGACTGGAATAGACCCAGTTTCTCAGAATCATCACACAGTGTACAACATGCCCTGGTCCTACTACACTGCATGCCAGCAAGGAGCAGCTGCCCTAAAATGAGACAGTGTTTTTCATCTTTTTCCATGTCCTATTGCCTGGATGGCCTTGGTGCCAGCAGCAGCTGGCTTCAGCTTTTTCCTGTTGTGACTTTCACTCAACTGTTCCAGGATGAGGTTAGAATTGGCTGCTGTAGAAACTGAGAAAGACAGTCATTAGGGAGCAGGGAAAGCAGCAACTGAGTGGCTGCTGGAAAGGAGTCTGCATGAAGCTTACATGCCATTCCCCTGAAGGTGAAAATCAGCTGTGGGGAGGAAGAAAGAGGAGGACATTCCTCAGATTTTATCTTATTCAGAGGAGTGTAGGCATTTCTGAATGTTTGTGATTATGTGAAAATTTAGGGCATATCTGTCAGTTCCTACCATCCCTTTATGTAATAGTGTCCATATCGAACTGTATTGCAAGAGATATGAAAGCAAAGAAGGATTTCATACAGCTTTAAGACTACAGCATCCAAAACCGATGGTGGAGAAAGAGAAATCTTTGGCATCAACTTGTGACATTATCTCCAATATGAAATTAAGTCTCCCAGAGAGAACAGCGCTGGAGAACAGTAAATATTGCTGGGACCTGCTGCTCAGACCTCTGGAGCTTTCCTGACTAAAAGCTTAATAGTATTGCCACAACTGTGGATGTGATCCTCCTTCTTGTTATTGTGAAAGTTTAAAATTATAAATATTATAACCGATACCTCTTCTTTGAATAGAAAGAAATACAAATAGTGACCAAGGGTAGCTCAAAAGCATGTAAGGGGGAAGAAGAGCTGAAACAGAACAGGGTAAATATACATAGGCAATGTTTAGTCTTACAATTTTTAATAATACAATATCACATACCACATGTATGCTCTTGCTGAGGCTTAACACAATTGAGGCAGTAATGTCTCAGTTTGAGACAATTTGAAGGTGCAGAGACCTCAGACAGAAATCTCCTCCCTTGGATTCATAACTGTTTTCTCTAATACAGAGAAAGAGACCAAATACACCCAGTTGTAAGTGAAAAAAAAATAGCTTTTTGCCAATAAGAATACTCATTACCATACTGACAAAACTTTGTTAAATCAACAGAAAAGGAGGAACTTCCCAACCCCCATCCACAGGACAGAAACAACACAGTGACCCTTCCACACACAGAGAAAACCTGGTAGGAAATGGTTGGAGAATCAGCACTGGTAGGAAACAGCAGAGAGCTGGGATTCAATACCAGCAGATACTTGAGTGGCACTGAAGTGAGGCTGCAGTGCTGGTACAGGCGGTCAGAGCAAGGCTGCAGACTCTCCCCCGTCAGGTGACTGGAAGGACCAGCAAGACACTTGTTTGATCTAGCAGTGAGACTTGGCTGTTGCAGTTTTGGTGTTCATTGGTCAAAGTGGTTCAATCCAGATTCATCGAGGTGGTAGGGGTAGACCCTAGTTGTCCAGGAAGCCCAAAAATTTATATATATATATATATATATATTCAGGTTCAGGTGGGAATACCTCCGGTGCCTTCCTGGGACAGGGAGTTTTACACTGGACAATGTAATACTGTGAGTCATAGGCTACTTGGGGAGTCTTTGACACCTTCTAAGATGTTGCTGGTGTCTCATGTCACAGCAGTTTAGTCCATTGTGGCCCATTATGGCTCATCAACAGGAGGTGAATAACTTCAGTTCTCGGTGTGAATGTCCTTGGGAGTTATCTGAGCTAAGTCATGTGTGTAAGGAAAAAGAAACCTATCCCACTTTGCAGTATTTATCTCTTTCCTTATCTCGTTTAACACTCAGTTTATAGCCTGAGCTGTCAGATGTGCACACCTTCAGCACCCAGCCTGAGCAGCCACTCTGCACATTGTTTGCAAAGCACACTGATGGTTGATCCATTAGCAGAAAAAGTCCAGTCTCTTACAGCACCTGCAGGGAGTCCAATATTTGAGTCACTAGCAGTTCAGTTTCTTTAACAGAAGACAAAACACCAAAAAGTCAAAAAGGCATATTTGGAGAAAAAAGTTGGATACTGGAATTTCTGTGTAACCCAGGACAAATTACTTGGGTCAAACTTTAAGGACAAGGAAGGAACATAAGAACTTTTGAAATTGGAAGAGGTAAGATAGAAGATGAAAGATAATAAAGAACTTCTGAACACTTTCAATATTTTGATAGCACAAACCTGTTATTTTGACAGACACTGACCGAACTTGAAATTAGAGGGGCAGAAGTGAAAGAAGTACTCTGTTTTCCTTCATCATACATGATGTGACACCAGACAATCCACTATAATAACAAAATATCTTCATTTAATTTAGACGGGAGAAGAAAACACGGTGCAAATAGAAGTCTAGGCTCTTATTTACAAGCCTTGTTGTCATATGTATCTGATCATTAGTTTTATCTTTTATCAACCATTTGTCTAGTAATGACACTGAATTTAAACTCTAGCGATGTTGGGGTTTAGGGATGTAACAAGAACTGATAGTACTTGCAAAGGAATGTACTTTAGAAACCACATGCAGTTGAGCCAAGTGATTTAAAGGGATTAATGAAACAATTTAAAGAAACAATGAAGGGAAGAACTGAAGCAAGAAACACTCAATTATTCTATAACCAGATGAATTGTCTTGAAGAATTTTGTAAGGCGGTCACTTAGAACTTTGAGGGCTCCAGACAGAGAAAAATACCAAAGACCCTCAATGAAGCCCCTCAGAGACTTTATAAGGATATGTAGATATGCTAGTTACTGTTGGGAAAATGTCTGTATTAACAGATATTTAGTAACAGACATTTATCTTTCTACCAGGTACATACAGAAAACCTGAAATAATGCATATATAACCGAGATGCACAACATTTGCCCACAGACACATTAAAACACCCCAACCGTATTATAATATAGAATAATCTATGTCTTTTTTTCCTTTGTGACTAGCTTTATTGTAGTAAAATACTTAGATACTAAACTTTTGTCCGTGTGTGGAGAAACTAAAAGATACTGTTACAAATGAAACGAGCCGATGTTTATAATAAAAAATAGAACAAATTTATTTACAGAAAATTTGTCAGAGTTTTGGATAAAAAGCCACAATGCAGGGAAAAACAGCTCCGAGCCCAGGAATCGGTAGCTGGGTGACAGACAATCTGATAAGGTGTCAGAGAAGCTCTGTTCACCCTGAGGTCTCGGAGTGGTGAGTTTTTATACAGTTTATTTCGCTGGAGGCAACTTTGTATTCAGAGTCCAAAGTCTAAAGTTATTCAATGTGGTTCTTTGGTTAGTCCAGCGAAGAACAATGTCCTTCCGATGAGGAGATGGGATCTTGATGAAATCATGTCTCCTCCCAGGAACAGATTGACGGTCCTGATATGCCGTAGATATCTTATCGTGGCGTTAATGATCGGGTAATTTCTCCTGAGATGGCCCATCTCCCGATCAGCCAGTCTAAAGTTATGATAATGAACTTTTCGGAAACCTTTTAGTTAAGGAAAATCCCATATTCTTACGGGAATCTGCTCCCCCGTGAATGTGGTACATATGTTTCCATATTAGACAAGTATAAACTTTATAGGCACGAATTAGGCATATATTTATAACAATTCAAATCATTAAAAAATGTTTATTTTTTTAAAATAAATTAACATATATGAGGGAATTTATTTTACTTTCCTATGCACAAGAATCAAAGACAATATAGATTCTGCAGGTTTGATTTTATTTAATAATAGTAGGAACAGAAAACCTCACATTTCCTCAAGTAAATCCATTTACCTTAGAGTAGTAGTTGTGAAGTACCTCTTAGCACCTCTTTATCCTCTCACTTCTTCTTCAGTTATCAGTGTTCACTAATTTCTATCACCTATCTGGAATTGGTCCTCAGCAAATATTATCTGAATTAACTGCTTACAGGACATCAAAGACAGAAACCACTCTCTCTGAAATCTGACAGTAATTGTGACGAACCTTACATTTTTATCATCTTATTTGTGGATTCTGCCTAGTGTCATGTAAAAGAATAACCCCTGAACTTCTAAGACTGGAGATATGTCTGTTAACCCTAGCTGTACCACAAAGGAGTAGAAGAGCAATGTTTCCAAATCCTAAACAACATATATTCCTAATACCAGAAGGAAATACTCATCCATATCTTCTAGGAGACTGATCTTACGGTGTTTATTATTCTTCAAAAGTCACACAGAATCACAGAATCAACAAATCTGGAAAAGACCTCTGAGATCATCAAGCCCAACCTTTGACTTAATACCACCTTGTCAACTAGACCACATCACTAAGTGTCACATCCAGTGTCTTCTTAAATATCTCCAGGAACAGTGACTCCACTACCTCCCTGGGCAGCCCATTCCAATGCCCAATCACTCCCTCTGTAAAGAACTTGCTCCTAATGTCTAACCTAAACCTCCCCTGGAACAGCTTAAGACTGTACCCTGTACCGTCTTTTCCTACTGCTGGTTGCCTGGGAGAAAAGATTGATACTAACCTGGCTACAATCACCTTTCAGGCAGTTGTAGAGTAATAAGATCTCCCCTGAGCCTCCTCTACTCCAGGCTGAACAACTCCAGCTCCCTCAGCTGCTCCTCACAGGACTTGTGCACTAGTCTCTTCATCATACTCATTGCCCTTCTTTGGACATGAACATCTTGCTGAAGACTGAGCCGTTGTGGTTGAGAAAAAAAAAGCCTCACGCATACTGAAACCTTCTGGCCTGAATATATTGTAAGTGTATTTAAAGGCATGCTGATCACAGGGAAAAATGTGCTAGAATAACAGGGTTTGTCTGACACTGAAATGCTGAGGTTGTTAGGGACCTCTAGAGATTCTCTGCTTCAACTCTTTTTTAAAAACAAGGTCAGGTAAAGCAGATTGCTCAAGACCATGTACAGATGGGTTTTTAATAGTTCCAGAGATGCAGAGTCTCGCTATTCTCTGGGCAAATTCTCAGATAGAAGGGATGGATCACCTCCTTTGACCTGCTGGCAACACTCTTTCTAGTGCACCTGAGAATATTGCTGGCCCTCTTTGCCTTGACATCATAATTCTTAGCATCAAAGAATCATAGAATGGCTTGAGTTGAAAGTGTCCTTAAAGATCATCTAGTTCCAACACCTCTGCCATGGGCAGGAGCACTTTTCTCTGGATCAGGTTGCTCAGAGTCTCATCTGACCTGGCCTTGAACATTTCCAGGTATAGGGCATCTGCAACTTCTCTGGGCAACATGTTCCAGTGTCTGACCACTCACAGAGTAAAGAAATTCTTCTTAACATATAATCTAAACCTACTCTCAGTTTGAAGCAACTAGTGACTGACCTCTAACCAGACTTTGTGCTACTGATCACAGCTCTCTAAACCTGGTTGTTCAACTGTATTTCAGTTGATCATACTTTTCACTTATCTTTGCATTAGTTTGTCCATGAGGAAGACAGCGTTGAAAGACCCATTAACAGCAAATTAAACCACATTCACTGCTCACAGTGTAAGGTGCTCACCTATCTAATTTCTGAGGGATTTTTTTGCACTTCTGTTTAAAAATCACTTCTGTACTTTCATTAGAGATGGCCTGGCAGTATAATTTACAGCTAACTTTTTAGAAGTTTCCCGCTAGATATGTGACTTAATTTAAGCCCCATTTGTGCTTACTACAAGTAAAAGAAATCTTTTTTCTTTTTTTTTCTTTTTTTTTCTTTTTTCTGTTTTCTTCTAGATGACAGCTGGGGTAATATAACCCTGGTTCAATTGTCAAAAGGCTGTATAGCTGAACTTGGAATTTATTTGGCTCACAAGCCTATTTTATTGCTCTATGACATTTAAAAATGCTATTGGGTGTGCAAGACTAAACAATAACTTTTGTTAACTGCTTTTCATACTAGTATTCTCTAATGACTTTAGTCATTTGGGACATTTACACCATCAAGGTTTGGAAAGAGACTCAACCCTAAAACTCTCTGGGGTCCACTCAGATCCTTCACTTTGGCTTTGGTCATAGTTTCCCATCAGATGAAGTTTAATGTTTCCCTTCTGTAGTGGGTTGAAAAGGGAGGGGGGGAGTGTGCAGGGGGGAGTGCTGGCAGGTTCTTGGAGGGAGCGGGGAGGGGAAAAGGGGACGGGATCCCCCTGTTCTCAATGTAAACCCTGG
>VXBA01005355.1:33937-53331 GCA_013399895.1 Serilophus lunatus
ACTTGGAGAGCTTAAAAGCCCGAAGAAACGGAAGTTCACTCTCTTTGGCTTCCTGCAAAGCTGGAGAGCAGCCGCACGGCTCCCCTTCTCCTACTCCCAGGCCTCGTGGCTTGACTCAGCCCACCTCCATCGGCATTGGAGCCAAGCCAGCACAACTACAGGTTGAAAGCTTCCCCAAATAACATCCCAGGTTGGGGAGAACCTTTCACTGTGTTGTGTTTTTCAGAGATTCCAAGGGCTGGGAGTTGGCTACCATTAGAGAGGGAGAAGAAAGAGAAAGTGGCTCTTCCTTTCCACTGCTTCTCTGTGGCCAGTTTGGCTGGCCTTTGAAAGCAGTTCCCTTATTCCTTTTTTCTTGGTTTTCCTTTTTGTGGTTTTGCTAGGTGCTTGTTTTTTTGTGATGAGTCTGGGGTTCCCTAAACTGTGTTTCCTTTGAGCTCCAGGCAATTAAAGTGTTTCGCTGTTGTCACATTCTGTCATTCTTCTCGTCACTATTAAGAGTGCCCCCTAGTTAATATTGTGGTGCTTAAACCACCACACCTTCATCTTCAAGATTTATATTTCCTTTCTAGTTAAAATGTAAGAACATGCTGGGAATACAGGAGCAATAACTCCTTTGATTAGCTCCTTTTTTTTCCTAAACAAACAAGAAATTATAAGATTAAATACAGCAAGTTGTGCACGTATAAAATGCAGATTTGGTATTCATTATAATGAAATATCTTTTAAAATATTTTCATTGGAATAGTCAAGTACTCACTGTTTTTATTTTGGATGTTTTATTTTTGCTGTTTATACCTGTAACATAATCAGCGTTCTTATTCACTTCCAGCAGTGACACTGCTGTCAAAATCTGTCTACATTTCAAAAGGACAAGAGACTTGCTTATATTTCTAATAGCCCCCTGTGCTTTATCTGCCATCTCATAAATGACAAGAGAAGACTTAAAAATCAACTAAAAAAAACCAAAAGTTTTTCATTTTCAATACCGTTTTCCAAATCTCTCTGTCCATCTCACTGAGGTGATGGTGTAAGAGAGAGACTTGTAGCATTCGTTACGTTAAAAACATGCCAGCTTCAAGCTCTGTTCTTTTATACACTAGCTAAATATATTCTAAACTGCTTGTATCGTTTTCCATCCTTGCACATTTTTAATGCTTCTTTAACTGCTTGATTTATCTCCAGACCTGCAGATTGCCTTTATAAGAATTCCCATTGATGGAAGTGATACTTATTCATGTGAACAGAGCTGATAAACTGCAGTCCTCACCATCACACAGAGCTGTGCTGATTATGATGCTACAGATTTTGCTTTCTTTCAGTAAGCAAAATATGTTTAGAAACACATTTTCCCTTCATCCCTCAAAGGAACTCATAGCAGAGTGGCTGAGATCCGAAAACTGGCTTTTCAGATGACAGTAAATCATTCTAAATGGTTTCTACTTCTCCTGACATATCTTGTTCTCAAAAGTCTTTGCCACAGTAATAGATGTTTTCAGCCCAGAGAGACACAGGCATCAAGGTTTTGGGGTTTTTTGTGCAACACTTAGTGCAACATTCCCTATATACCTGGATGGGTTCCTGAATCACCCTGAGAAAGCATTTATGAAAAAATAAATTAGTGTTTTACAACTCATGTGAGTTTTTTAGTAATAAAATATGCCAGACCATTTCACTGAATATTTAATTACATGCAAGCAAAAAAAATCTTAATTCAGAGACATAATTCATTTGCAATTGGATTAAGGGGCAGCAGGGAGAAGAGGAAACACACTTTAGTCATCTGCTACTATAGGGGGAGGAGGTGCTCCAGGCATTGGAGCCATAATCCAGCTGCAGCCCGTGGTGAAGATCATGGTGAAGCAGCTGTGCCCCTGCAGCCCATGGAGGACCACAGGAGTGCAGAGATCCACCTGCAGCCCGTGGAAGAGCCCATGCCGGAGTAGGTGGATGTCGGATGGAGGCTGTCGTGGGAGGCCCGTGTTGGAGTGGGGTCCTGGCAGGGAGCTGTAGCCTGTGGGGAAAGGAGCCCACGCTGGAGCAGGATTCTCCTGTTAGGACTTGTGGCCTGTGGGGCCCACGCTGGAGCAGCCTGTACCTGGAGGACTCCACCCTGTGGAATGTGATCCCATGTGGCAGCAGTGTGTGATGAGCTGCTGCCCATGGGATGGACTCTCACCGGAGCAGTTTGTGAGAGGGACTATCTCCTGTGAGAGAGACTCACACTGGAAGAGTTTGTGAAGAACTATCTCCCGTGGGAGGTACCCCATGGGAATGCACTGGAAGGACTCTCACCCCAAACAGTGGCTGGAAACAACAGCTGCCCGTAACATCCCCTCCACCTCCACTCCTGCCCGTCTCCCTGGACTGCTTCGAGAAAGGAGGTTGAATGTAAAAGAGGATGGAGTGGGGAAAAAGGTTGTCTTTTATTGTTTCTCACTCCTAAGCTCTGATCTTGTTAGTAATAAATTTAACTATTATTCCCACATGGAGTCCATTTTGTCTGTGATGGTGATTAGCAAGGAATCTTTTATCGTCCTTAACTAACAAAGCCCTTCATTATATTTTCTCTCCTCTGCTGTTTGGCAGAGGGAATTGAGAGAGTGGCTGTAGTGAGCCCCTGGCATCCAGCCCGGGTTAAACCACTACAGTCCTCTATCCTTCTCATAAATGCTTTTGGCTGTTGTTTTCACTGCAGGGCTATAGGCAACAACAATAGTGCACTGGACACTAATTTCTCCCTCTACTTAAAAAATCCTTTAAGAATATTTTGTAGGAAATACATTCATGTTGCAACTGAGGAGAACTCTAACATACGTAGAGTTTTTAAAAAGTTTAGCTTATTCGTCTTTTAAAATAAAGATTTTTGTTTTAAAAAATAAAACTGTTTTTTCCCACAATATGGATAAATTCATATTCCTTTATACCTTATATGAAGAGTAGTTTAAATGTTCCTCTAAATATTCTGTTTGAATCACTCATTGAAGTATTTTGAAGCGTACAAAGTGTATTTTGAAGGTCCCATTAATACACTGCAAGAGTAGCCTATAAAATGGATTTCATTGTTGTTTTCTATGTAGTCATGTGTTTTATGTGTAACTCGGGAGATGTAATCATAGAACTTTCTTTAGTTAGATTTTCCTTCCTTTGGGAAATATCTCCAGTGGTTGTATTTTAATGCTAACAATACTACCATCAGGTACACAATATGATAAGAAAATAATAATTTTTTTAAAAAAAAATACTGCTATGAAGACTGTGACAATCTTTCTTAACAAGCAAGGTACATTGATGGACTAGCAGCTTGCAGAAAATTAAGATGTTTCAACTCACAGCAAGTTCAGATGACTAATAAAATTCACAGGTTTCAGAAATTATGCAGACGAACATGATGACTGCTTGAGAATGCAGCGTTCCTTCATAGTAACCGTAAAAATCAAACTGTCTCCATGTTCCTAACAAGTGCAATAATATGCATGAAATTAGAGTTTCTAAATGCAGGCAACTGTAATTTGTGATATCGTTTACAGGCATAGATGCATTGCAGTTAAATTAATGTGTTACTTTGTGTGGCCATTAGAACACGTAAATAGAGCATGATGACCACAGTAAAATCTTTCATGTTAAATTATTAGATTCAGGCCTAATTAGTGGACAGATTCAAATTTACATTATCCTTAAATTTTTTTTAAGCTAATTGGATGCTAATGTAAAACCAGTTTTATTTATGAGTATTTGAAAAATCTAGAAATGCCTGGTTTATGCTTTGTGTTGTGTGTCTGAGTGTTTTGATTTTATTCCTGTTCCTAATGCATTTGGTGCAAACACTTGTTATAAAATCCTTGAAAGACATTGCTTATCACATTTTGCAAAGAATGTCAAAGCAAATAACTGCTGGTTAGCTTGGTCTGCATTCCAAATATTTTTCTGGTAAAATGTCTTCCTTTTGCAAATCATTAGGGAGTGCGTGTAGATGTCTTGATTATATTTTCTTGTGAAGTCCACTAGGAAAGTGAAATAAAGAAAAAAATGGAGAATTTACATGTTGGCGTTGGGTTTTTTTGTTGTGTGTGTTTTTTGGGTTTTTTTGTGGGTTTTGTTTTGTTTTGTTTTTCACTTAAAGAAAGAAGAGTCTTCCTTTGCCTTTTGATTCGGGGTAAATTCAGTGTGTCTTAGTTTAATGATAATTGCCCGGTCATAGACTATGGAACTGATCCCACAGATTCTTGCTACTTGGTTCAGGCTTGATTCAATAGTAGGTAGTAATTAATTTATGTAACATTGCAAGAACGGATATTACATTGATGCTTCTAATAATTCCTATAATATCTTTTTCTCATTGCCATTGTATTATGCAAGTTCAGAATATTTAGTCCTTCCAATTAAAAAAAAAAAAAAAGTGAAAGGGTTTTTTTAATCTTTAATGTTTAATTATGGATTATTAAAAACAAAAAAGCTGTGTAGAAAGAGGAAAGGGCATTCTGTGTCCCTCATACTCAATTGTAAAGCATTTAGCTTTGGAGATTAAGTCCTAGTTGCTAGGAAAATCCTTAAGTACCCAGAGAGCATGTGGAGAAAGCCAGCCTCTCCAAGGAATGGTTCAACTAGTAAATTAAAAGTAGAAACTATTCCTTTACCAGCTCTGGCTGTTTGGCATGGTCCCAGCAGCGACACAGACTGACACAGGCTTCAGTTACATTGCAAAGCAGGAACAACTTTATTGTAAATGCACACATTTTAATACTTTGCTGAACTGTCCACACAATAGATCAAGTGAAATCATTGGATAGAGGGTCTTGTTCATGCAACCCTCTTGATTATGTGATTAGTTGGCACATTACTGTCATTAGAAACAATAGAATATCATTTATCACTTATAGATGTCAAAAAACAAAGCAAGGCCTCATTTCAGTGTCTCTTGAAGCGTGAGGCTTAGGGCCTGCACAGCTTCACTGGCACGAAACCTACAGAACTTTTTCTTCAAAGTCAAACACATCTACTACACTCACAATTCCTTCCTTTTGACTAACAAGAAAAGCACTTTTCAATGATTTATCAATAATATGTTGCACACATTGCATAATGCAGGGCAGATAGATAACAATACACAAAAATATACTAATACACACCAATCCTATCTTAATCAAGGACAGAACTCAACCAGATAGACCCCATCCTTTGAAACGTTTGTTCAGCCAATTCAACCCATCATTCACTCACAGCTTACTAACTCTCTCCTTTAGCTGCTGAATGCTTTTGTGGATTGACTGTGAATGATCTGACAGATTCATGCAACACGGTCTTTCAAAATCCTCGCATATATGGCCCTACATCAATAATAAAAAATCAATTGCAGCTCTATTTTGCAGTGTAGCTTGTCTAACAAAATTAATATCTAGCAGAAGCCTATTCAAAGCTATGGTTGTTGCATTACGTTGCTTAGCTAGCCAGCATCCTAAGTGAATTAACTGAGTAAAAGCTTCTGCAGTACCAATAGAAGGAATCAAACTTCCCAAAATTTTTAATTTCAAGTAGGCCTTCAGTTAAGATGAAGTTATAAATTACATGGGATAGACCAGAGTAAAGCTGTCTTCTATCATCTTTCTGGCTGAAACTGAAATTATAATTCCCACTTTCCAGTAAGGATGACCCAGTGGATATGGACACTCAGTTTTCAGTGAATACCCTGTTTAAACATTTTAGATGCAGATTAACCTTCTGAAACCCTACGTTAGGAATGTCACCAGATAATATTTTCATATTTGCAATATTTGCAAAATATATGGGAAAACCCTGACAAGAGTGAAAGACTTTTTTGTGTTAATCAGTATAATGATGTCTTCCATCACAGATTTTTAATTCACTTACTTTTACTGAAGAAAAATGCTAGAATGTTTCCAAGTTACTTGGAAACATATAATCAAAACATATAATCAAAAGGTGGAGCATGTTAACACAAGGTCATAATTTCAGAGAAAATTTTGATATTTCAAAATTTATTTTTCTTCTTTTCAAGGACCAGAACTGATACTTTCTAAATTTCCTACAACATGACAATTTCAAATAATTTAATGATGAGTTTTCTTTTTTTTTTAGAATACTATTTTGTGTTTAGTTGAATGTTACATTTTTTCATTTGTGTTGCATTATTATTTTTAGAATATTTCATATCTTGTTATAGTGGTTTAATCCCTGCCAGCAGCTGAGTACCACAAAGCCACTTGCTTACTACCCTACCAGCAAGATCAGGGAGACAATTGGAAGCATAAAAGCCAAAAAATGTGTGGGTTGAGATAGAGACAATTTAATAGGCAAAGCAAAAACCATGTACAAAATCAAAGCAAAACAAGGAATTCATTCACTGTTTCCCATCGGCAGCAGGTGTGCTCATCCATTCCTAAGAGAGAAGAGCCCCATCACATGTAATGGTGACTTGGAAAGACAAATACCATCACTCCAAACATCCCCCTTCCTTCTTTCTCCCAGCTTTATACACTGAACATGATGTCATATGGCCTGTTATATCTCTTTGGCCAGTTTGGGGTCACCTGTCCTGCCTGTGTCCCTCTCTCAGCCTCCCATGAAACCCAGCCTCCTCACCAGTGTGGCAGTACAAAAAGCAGAAAAGCCTAGGCTCTGTGAAAGCTCTGCTCAGCAATAACAAAAACATCTCTATATTACTAACAATGTGTTCAGCACAAATCCAAAATATAGCCCCATATCAGCCACTGGAAAGAAAATTAACTCTATCCCAGCTGAACCAGGACACTTATTCATGGCAGTAATTATAATACTATAAACTATATGGAAATACGTATCTGCTCAAATATGAAAGTAATGAAAGGAAAATATGAATCATTATTGAATAGCAACTTGAATATCTTTTCTGGAAAAGATGGTAATTAGATAAAACAAAGATATTATTTCTTGTTCGTTATGCTGAAACTATTTCATTATATCAAACAGTATAAAGTGTCTGATGTAGGAAATGTAATATATACAATCATTGCCTGTCATGAGTTTCACTTTATTATTTCTTTTATTAAAGTGTGTGTGTGGGCATATATATACATATATATGTGTATGTATAAAATGTATTTAGTGACAGATAGATTTAGTGAGAGATAACACAAAGTATGCCATAGAAAAAAATACGTGAGTAAACACATATGCAAAGAAAAAAATCCCAAGATACTATTTGTAATTCTTATGTTAAAATTTAACATGAATTTTGTAATTCTCAAAGCTAGTTTTCAACTGTGATCATTTTGATTTTAGTGTATTTTATTATGAAATTCTATGTTTTTAACAGTATTGCTTGTCCTTCATCACTTCTCCCCCTAAGAGCTGCATATCCCTGCAAACATCTCTGATTAAATTACAAAAATATTGTAACTAATTTTACCTTTCATGAACTCTTCTGAGGAAAATTTTCATTTGGGTCAAAGAGAACACATTTTTGTCAGTATTGTTTTTACTAGTGCACTGGAACTGAGTTCAGGCAGGTCAGTCTCAACATATTCAAAAAATATGGAGGAGATAATTATAACTGTATGAAAAACTAAGTAGTATGAAGAGATACAAAAGAAATGGCCATGCAAAGCTTTAAAATATATTTGAGCAGTTTATTCACTATAGTCAGGATCAAATTTTCATAAATAATTTTGACTTCCGGTTCCTTAAGTTAATAGTAATCTCACTTAACTTTAGGAATCTAAGAATTTTTAAATTAATTAGTTGTTTGGTTTCCTTCAACAGTTAATAGACAGAAAAATAACTCTTCAAATGGTTCTTCCAGATCTGTGTTCAGAAGAGAGGTGTCCCTCCTGAAACTCAATCTTTTTCCTCTTTGACCATGAAGATGCCTGGCTCAGAAGCAGACAACCTGTTCTTAAATATCTAAGTCCTTCTTGTCCTACTCTTCTCAGTTACAATAATTTATCCAGCTACTAGTAAGCTTAAATCCTGGAAATCTGTGCATGGTCTGTACACATCTACATGGGAAAGGTATTTAAAAGTAATAACTACAGCATGATGAACAGCCACACAAAGAAAAATGGCAAGTGTACATCTCATTAATTATTTACAAGGCTCATGGATTTCTCACATGTAGTGATCTGAACTGTGACCTTCACTCATTTACCTCATTTAAAAAGTCAGTATATCAATATGTAAATAAACCAAGTAATTGAATTACAAATAGTGTTAGTTCTCTGCTCTGTAGGTGTAATCCAAAGCTAAGACAGCAATCACATCAAGTGACAATTCTGAGAATCTTAAGTTTGCTCATCATAACTAAATAAAAGATTCTATCTCATAAAATTTTATTCATTATTATTCAAATCATTATTCAGTTCTACCTTTTTGTGGAACAGCTTCTCTCTTCCTCTCAGGGGAAAACATTTACTTTATTAATTTCATAGCAAATTAATGGGTTCCAATTTTTTTCATCTTCACTAAAAATAATGTATAATTTTAAAGTCAGATGAGCAAAAATAAAGCGGTTTCTATATCATATTTATCAAACAGGTAAGGTGTGAAGTTTCAGCCTTTAAAACTAATTTAAGAAGAAAATTGAAATGGAAAATTACAAAATAAACATTTCCTCAAAAATGTTTTGGGTTTTGAAAAGCTGACAGAGTTTCAGAGAAAAACAGAAATCTACTGAATGCCTTCTGACCTTTTTAAGTCGCCTTCACTGCACTTACTGATGTATGTAATGCAGCTGTATACCTATTAAGAGGAAGATTTATTTCTTTCTTATGCTAACACATTGACACTAAATTAGTGGGTAGCAAATTCTTTGCTTTGTTTGTCTTTCCCTTGTGTAGACGCTCACAACACTCAGTGTACTTTTATTTGTAAGTTTTTAATGCCATAGAAGTTTTGAGGTTTTTACATATCCTCAGATTATTTTAATCATCTTCTTAGAAAAGAAAATAACCCCAATAACAATATTTGTTTATCTCTTTGCTTCTTCTACTATTCAGAAGGAAGTGAATGTTCATCAGTCCACATCAAAGGTGTCAATCAAATACACAAAGGTCTTGAAGCCATGTTTGCACCTTCAAAATGTCATCATTTACTCTGATTTACTTAGAAATTCAGTCATGAGTAATTAATATATTCACCAAAATGAGAAAGACTCTAGCAAACAACCCAAACATGTAAAAAGGTTTATTTCCCACGAATAAGCATTTTCTGAACAAAGAAGTCATGGTGAAACATGTCTTGTGTTATATAGCCACTAAGATATAAATGCCTATTCTTTTGAAAGAGATAAATGATAAACAGTCTACCTGTATGACAAACACTTCAAAGAGCTATATGTGAAAGGAAACGGAAAGTGGATAAAATTCTGTGTAAAAACCCAAAGGTAAAACATAAGGATAAGGTATGGATAGAAAAAGAATCAGCAATATAATTTCTAATTAAAAATAAAATTAATAAACTTAATCTGTTGAAAGAAATATAATCAATAAAAGAATCCAAACCTGTAATGCAACCTCAGCTCTTGACATGAGAAGAGCAGGGCTGTGTGCCCTGGTAGTCAGGAGGGCCAACTCTGTTCTGGAGGACATCAGGCAAAACATTCCCAGCCGGTCAAAGGAAGTGATTGCCCGCTCTGCTCTGCACTTGTGTGTCTTCACATTGAATATTGTGGCAGTTTTGGGCATCACAATATAGGGAAGATATTAAGCTGTTAGAGAGCATCCAAAGGAGGGAAACAAAGATGGTGAAGGATAGGTAACGGAAGCCATATGAGGAGTGGCTGAGGTCACTTTGTCTGTTCAGCCTGGAGAAGAGCAGACTGAGGGGAGACCTCATTGCAATCTACAGATTCCTTGTGATGGGAAGAGGAGGGGCAGGCACTGATCTCTGAGGTGATGAGTGACAGGACCCAAGGGAATGGCATGAAGTTGTGTCAGGGGAGATTTAGGTTGGACATTAGGAAAAGGTGGAACAGGCTCCCCAGGGAAGTGGTCACAGCACCAAACTTGACAAGAGTTCAAGTGGCATTCGGACAATGCTCTCAGGGACATGGAGAGACTCTAGGGAATGGTCCTGTTCAGGCTAAGAGTTGGACTAAATGGTCTTCGTGAGTCCCTTCCAACTCTGCATATTCTGTGATTCTGTGCTTTTAAAAATATAAAACCTTTCTGGGCTTTTAGTGGAGAGTGGGACTTGATGGGGAAAATGGTTTTATTCTATTTTTTTGTATTTATAAATTTGATCTTGAATTCTGATTCACTCACCCATACAGCTTTCCTGCATCTGAAGTCCAGAAACAGTAAAACTGTTTATTGAAGATTGTGACCAACTATATGTCAGAGAGGTGTAAGGGTTCTGAGAGAAAAATTTCCCTTAAAACTTGCTCAAAATAAAAATTAATGTATTATTCAAATGTTACTTATTAAAAAAAGACTTCTAATGACTTTCAGAGAGCATTAAAATTTTAAGCCTATTTGCAGTAAAATCACAGAGTGTACATAGCATAATTGTATATTATACATTTACAGAAGAAGAGAAATAAAGAAAAAAAAAAGCAAACTTATTTTGACACTCAGAGTCAGGCAGTTGATTTAATTTCTACCAAAAGACTTTATATAGTTCCTTGGTGGGCTAAGTGTGTATCAGTTACACCAAACAGTTGAAACATTGATTAATAATTGAAAAGAATTATATTACTTGGATGGGAAAAGTAACCACCACTTTCAATACTTAGCTGAATTCTGAGTTGCACCAAGGACTTTAAAAACCAGTAGGTTTTCTGCTCTCACCTTATTAAAGACAATTCTATCTGTGCACACAAGATGTATGGACAATTAAAAACTCCAGAAATTAAAAATATCTCATCAATAAATAATTTAAAATTTCATATACTATTCAGAAGCTTTTGTCAAATATGCAGTTAATCACTAAATCATTAAAAAAGATGTATGGAAAAATCTTTTTATGCCTATGTTTGCTTCCTTTTTTTTTATTAGAGTGATTCTTACAACAAAATCTTTCATGCAAAATGTTAAGGAAGACTGCTCATAGGAAAAGATTTTCTCACACCATGAAATCTTATTATTCAACTAAGTCCTATCATGTTATTTCCTGATCACATTATAAACTCATTGACATAGAAGTTTCTATGCTCCCCACTTTTTTGAAGGTGTGCAAAGTAAGACAACAAAGGTGTTGGGTATTTCTTGGGTTTTTCTTTATAGGAATAAGGGGGAAATTCAAATCAATTATGCTATATGATTTCATAATGCTATATCATTATATAATTATAAAAGTAAAAATGTTAAAATGACATTTTACTGTATCTAAATAGAATTAACCGATGGTTAATGTAACAGTGCAATCTCTAAGATGTTGGCTGTTACTCTTTATAAAACCAATATATAGACACTAATACCTGAAGGAATACTCTGCACATTAACATTCAATTCTGAGAAATCTAATGCTGATATCTTCTGACATCAATACATGAGCTGAAGCTTATTGTTAAAAGGGACTAAGGCAAACAGGCTCTAGATGGCCATGTTGAGCCACAGGCCACCTGCAGATGTCTTCCAAACTCAACCATTATGACATTATGTGAACAGTTTCATCTTTAGAGTCTGGGAAGAACTGAGTAGTGGAAGTGTCTTAGTTTTCCTCTTTTTCTACTTCACCTCTCTTTGTTGGGGCTGCTTATTGGCAAGCCCTTTTGCACAGGGCACCGATTTTTCATCACAGGAATTGAAAAGCCAGAGATGAAAACCCATCTGCAAAGCCACAGTAATATTCCAAACATCTTGCAAAGCAACCTATTCCCTGATGGGCATCTATCTTCCCGGCTGGATGGCCAGTGGTAGGTCGCAGCACAATAAGTAGCCCTTTGGGAAACCCTTCTCTTTCCTATCTGCCCAGTTGCAAGGACCTGTGGGCCCTGCGCAGATGCTGTCTGGAGTGGCCTCTGTTTTCATCTGGTCCAGCAATGAGGAGGAATAGTGGACAGTGAGCTGAACATGAGCCAAAACTGTGCCACAACCTCTAGCAAAGCAGACCAAATGCATGCTAGGCTGCCTGAGGAAGGGTCTCGGCAGTAGGACTTGAAAAACTGCATGTAACTGAATCTGCCAAGTGTTGCCACAGGCAAAAAGGACTTCTCTAAATATCTAAGTGTCAAAAGGAGAAGACTAGGGAAAACGTGAGCCAGCTGCTCAATAGGGCAGGAGATGTATCACCTTTGCTTCAGTGATAAGCTGGAGGTGGAGACTTGCACATCTTGCAAAGCAGGTTTTCCCCTTTTGGGGCATCTACTGCCCTGGCTGGGAGTCCATTGGTGAGTGGTTTCTCGGAACCCAGTGACATCATGGAGTATGTCTGTGACTCGACACTAACCTTGCTGCTTTTCAGCAGCCAAAAACTCTGTCCCCTGGCATTCTGTCCAGGACTCCTGTGTGTACACATGCAAGGTGAGCAGGCTCCATGATGATCATGGTCTTGCTCTTTAAGCTTTGGCTTGGTAGAGAGAAGCAGCTTCAGGCACTGAGAAAAGGCAGCCTCTACTAAGCTCCTCTCCTATCCGCCCAGCTGTGAAGATCTGTGGATCCTGCACAGAAGCTGTCCTGGGACTGTGAGTGCCAGGAGGGCACTGGGACTATTCAGCATAGAAGGCTCTCAGCAAGTTTTTCTGCCTACTCCCACTATGTCCTTTAGGTACCTTGTGTTAAACTGGGTCATGTCTGGGAGATACTGGAGGAGGCTCAGGGGTCTGGGGCACAGCAGGTCTTTCCCCAGAGACTCCTGACAGCTCAACAAAGCCTGCCCCAGGGCTCTCACCTGTCCAAGTTGAGCCCTGGGGAGGTGTGGAGGTGACTGGGACTCCCCTTTCTGCTCTTTCTCCCTCCTTGCCTCCTGCCATGGAGCAGACCTCCAAAGGGTCTGCCCAACATCCTTTCAAGTCCCAGAAGAGAGTCCCAGCCTAGAGCTACATGGGCTCCCCCTGCTCAGGACTGTTTGGCCAAGCCTGCTTTTCCCTGGTGCACAGGCAGGAGGTTTCCCCAGCACCTCAACATCCTGTGGGGTCTGCTCGTTAGGGGGAAATAAGGGAGGAAGGCAGGCTCTGCTGGGCTACCTTTGAAGCTGCTGGCCCATAGGGCAACTGCTGCTGCTTTGAAGCCCAGAATGTGACCCCTTCAGGAGATCCTTACCTTCCCTAACCCACAGCTTCCTTGGGATTTTCTTGTTTTTCACCTACAAGCACCACAAAAGACCAGGCACCCGTGCAGTTTGCATGTCTCTCTGGGCAGGACCACGTGTGGGGCACTGAGTAAGGCCTGGAGAAGAGTCAGCTACAAGGGCCAGCACAAGCCAACAGCCACCAGCAGGGGCATCAGAGGTGACAGCAGCAAATGGGCGATGCCCTATCTGTCTGGGTGACCTTGAAAATGCCACCTACGTGGATGTCTGCTAGCATTGCTTTTGCTTTATTTGCATCCAAGAATGGGTCAAACTGACAGAGACCTGCCCACTCTGCAAGCAGCCCTTCAAGAAACTGCTGTGTCCTGTGACAGTCGATGGTATCTATAAGGAATATGTAGTTGGTTGGCCCACCTGCCTGCCGCCAAAGGAAGGCAGTCAGGATGCAGGGCAGATCCCCCAGCAGCACAACAATGCTCATCACAGACCTCCTGATACTCAGCCCTTCACAGCAAGAAGGAAGACTGTGGGGACAGACCAAGTGCAGAGGTGTCCAGTAACTGTGGAGCTGTCCAATGCCATTTCCCAGCAGGTTGCCACAGCTAGCATTTCTCGTGAGGGAGCACCACTGAGCACAGGGGAATGCCCAGCAAGCCCTGCTGCTCTGGTCCCTATGGCAGTCTGACCACTTTCACCTGCAATAAATAGCCAGGTACTTTCACTTTCAAGACATATGTGATGATTTCAATAATTTTGAACTTCTGCAAAGGAGACATTTCTCTCCTGCTTTCCTTGCTTCCCACTTCTAAGTGTCAATGCAGGAGTGTCCAAGGTCTTTGACCAGCAGCTGCTCCTGCTGGTGCATCTGCATCCAAACCTTCCTGATCATTCTTTAGGCACTACTCCTGGTCTATCTCTGACAGCAGCAGCTGAAACTCCTACTGTCCAAGTCCCCATGGCTGTGGTTGGCAGGAAGGAGGGTGCTTGTGTTTTCTTCTGGCTAAGTGCTCTCTGAGTCACAAAAGCCATCCCAGGGAATTGAGGCCATTTTGTTCGTCCACATGTCTTGGTTTGATCTCTCTCAGTAGAGCAAAGCTCCAAACCTCAAGCATCCTGGTTTTCAGGAGCAATCCAGAAGCAAGCTGACTTGCAAGCAAAGAAGGTTTTCCACAGGCAAAATTTCTGGAGAAATGAGTGCCTATGAGTGCCTTCTTGCCTATTTCCAGCAACAAGTCAAGGTAAATCCACAAGAAGTAGCATACGAGCATATGAGTAGCATATACCACCATAGGAGAAAACACATACAGATGTAGAAGCCCTTAACAACAAGGTTTAAGAAAAGTTCAATCCAAAAGCTATCTATATTTATCTTTATTTTTGAGCATTTGTCAAGGGATGGAAATGTGCCAGCAATGACACAGCTTCCCAAGACGTGGACAGTTGCTCAGCACTGGCAGTTACCCTAGTGACCAAGTCTGGAGCAAGCTGTCCCTATGGTTTTGTCTAGTCCAGAAACAGGTCAGCTCCTTCACTTGCAGGCTCCACACTCTGCTGCAGAGAATTTTGAAAGTGTGATACAATTTGGTCCTTAGTAGCTCCACAATGGATCCATCTGAAAAAAAGTATTTTTCTAGAATTCCTGCAGACTCTTGTAAACATTCTGGCAACCATAATCTAAGTAATTTGGAGAAAAGCCTTCTTTCCCTTGTTTGAATCTACCCCAAATTATATTTTGGTGGCCTCATTTCTATATCAAAATATATTGTTATAAGCCAGTTCCTATACTTGATCTCCAACCACTCATGTCCTGCCCTAGTGATTATCGAATGTTTTGACTCTAGTTGTATTTACTTGAATATGCAACTGGCAACAACAAACATTTTGTTTTCAGGAGTGGCTGAGAGAGGTAGGGTTTAGCCTGGAGAAAAGGAGGCTCAGGGGAATTCTAGCAAGGTGGAAGTTAGCCTCTTCTTCGGGCAACCAGTGATAGGATGAGAGGAAATGGCCACAAGCTGCCTTAGGGAAGGTTCAGGTTGGACATCAGGATGAATTTCTTTATGGAAACAGTTGTTAAGCATGGGAATGGACTTCAGGGAGGGTTCATCTCTGGAGGTGTTCAAGGTATGAGACTGGACATGGCATTTAGTGCCATGGTTTATTTGACATGGTGATGATTGGTCAAAAGTTGGACACAAATGATCCTGGAGGTCTTTTCCAACCTTAATGATTCTGTGATTTCCACCAATTAACAACTGATAGATTTAAGGGAAAAAAAACAAGCAATGTTTTTGGTTTACTAAATGAAAGGTGATGTTTATAGGAATATTACAAGATAATTTTGTTGTTTTATCGTCCACTTACAGTAGAGTCTTGCCAGGGAGTAATAGGGCAGACATACTCTTTCTTAAAAATGTCATGTGTTTTATGAAGCACAGTCTTGAGAGCATCAAATCTGCAAATATGGAAAAATTACAGTGAATGAATTTCTTACTTTTGTCAATATAAAATGTTTTACTAAAGTGTGTGGTTTCAATGTTGTTACTGTCAATCCAAACTTCAATAGTCTCTTGTCATAATTTGTAGAACAGTGGATTCAATAGCCTCTATATTTCACTGTCATTTTCAAGTTGTGTTAACCCATATCTCACTCTTTAAGTTTACCTACTAAGTCAAAGTTGGAAGTGCATTTGATCAAACATATCATCGAACAAAGTCACATCTAATTCCTCGTATAAGAAATCTCTTACCAAAAAGCAATTTTGCCAAAATCTTTAGTGAGTAAGTGTTCATGTGTACAGTGGTTTGTACCTTTAAAGCTGAGACTATATGAGGTTATTACTCAGGCATGATATTTTTAAAAGTTGTTTCTAACAATTTTAACACTTTTGCTGGGATTATAATTTGAAAAATCATAACAAATCAAACAACAAACTCACCTAAATAATAATTATGCTTCCCAAAACAACATTAATCTGGAAATGGGTTACATTTGATTTTTTTTTTCAGCTATAGAAAGGAAGAGGAAAAATTAATTTCAATTACATTTGAATGTTTGTACTTGAACCCATACATAAGACAGTAGACTCTCAGTGATATAATCAGCATATCGTAATGACATGCTGTGCTTCTTGATAAGAATGCTCAAAGGATTTTTTTTTACACATATGATCATAAGGTGTACTGGCATTTTTGTGTACAGTTCTCTCAATATCCCACAGTTTGACTAACAGTTCAAATGCTGTTATCAGGTATATGAAGAAATTTGTAGTGACCTTGTTTCTTACCTTTTCGTTTTTATTTTATTTAGAAGAAAAAGTAAAATATTTTCAGCTGAGAAAATTCAAGTTAGATTAAATAAATCTGTTATTGGAATCACAGAATAGCACAAGTTGGAAGACTTCTGGAAATATCTTCTGCTCCAATCTTTTGTGGAAAAGGGAGACCAGGTGAGTTTTTCTAGAACTCTGTCCAATTTCATCTAGAAAACCTTCTGCAAAGGTTATTCCCATGAGTGATTGTTCTCACTGTAAGAAGCCTCCCACAGTGCGGCTTGTACTCATTGGATTCATGTTCCATGGATGACTCCTTGTGAAGAGAGAGCCTCCCCTTTGTAGTTGCCCCTTAAGTACTGTAATACTGTGATGACCTCCCTCACAAGCCTTCTCTTTTCCAGTGAGAAGAAATGTAAGTCCTTCAGTCTTTCCTCACAGGTCAGGTTCTTCAGCACTTTGATTATCATTGTGACCTTCCTTTGAACACTTTCCAATCTGTCTGCATCTTTCTTTAACTGTGAAACCCAGAAGTGACCACAGTACTGCAGGTTGGGCCTGACAAGTGCTGAGTGGAGAGGAAAGATCAAACCTTTACCTCTGCTAGTAATACCCCTGTGAAGGCAGTCTGGGAGATGATTTATTCATCTGACCCATCCATGTTAGCCCTCAAATATCCACAAAATAGCAATCAAGTAATCACTTTCTTCTCTTTCTCTAATGTTAGAAAGAGTTATCAATTTTAGTCCAGCTACTTCTCTTACTATGCTAACTTCTATCCCTTTCATTTATCTGGTACACTCAAATTATAAAAAAGGGTTCCATAATTATGCTAGAAAGTCTAGGCAGTTCTTCTGTATTATGATTATTCTTACAATATTAAACCTGGCTGGAACAGCTATGACTAAATGTAATTTTATAGAAGCCAAAATGTTTCCTGAGAGCCACATTGGTTACAATGAATTTTTCAAAGGAAAGTTTTCTGCAGTCCGGAGCTCTCTGGTCATCTCTAATGAGAAAAAGAGAGGAAAAAATGATGAATTAAAAGCCTCAGGTATTATATTGAAAAAAATCAATTTCTGACAGCATTCCATTCTCAAAAAGAATATTTGTGGCCATTCCAATGTGAAATAGAAATGAAGTTTGAGGTTTTGAAAGTTTTGAGTTTTTTTCTGTCAAGTTCTCTACCATATGTGATGACTCTTACTGAGAACAATCATTTCCAGAATATTAAGGAGTTTGTTGTTCAATGAAACCCATCTCTTTTGCTATGGATTGTCTTGAGACACAAAGAATTATCTATGCTTTGATACCTTTAACCAAAGCTATAAAATAACTGAAAGTGAGTACAGTAAATAAACTATGAATTTCATATTACAGTTATTTATATACTGTCTATTGGCAAGGAAAACAGCATAATAATCATCAGTGGATGCTCCATTCTGAGGTCCATTTCAAGGTATAATGCAAAAAACAAATTACAGGGTTTCACAGGTCAAGATTTATGTTCACTGTTACCTAGAAAAATTATATAATTTAGCAATTGTGAAAAAATATTCAGAAGAATATTTTCACTTGAATGTTATAGTAAATCCTTTTGCTGTCAAGATTCACACAGATCCTTAACAGTGTAAAGGATTTAATGGACTGCAACAAAGTAAACTGATGGGATTGAACAATGTACTTGCAAAACCACTTCATAGTTTTTGATTGAATATGGAGACTACGTAAATCTCTGCTGATTGAAAAAATGCAAATGCTTCACCCACCTTCTAAAAAAGGGATAAATTGACTGAGAGGTGGGTCCGTTTTATTAAGTCCAGCAGTAAATTGCCTCTGATTAACCTGATTGTCTTCTGTGATAAACAGATTAGAACCGTGATTGGAAAAAGAGCAGGCTATATCATTTACTTCATGTGACTGAAGGGAGAGCAAGGAGTAGCACTTACCTCAACTTTTTCAACACTGACTACTACAATATTGTATCCAAGTTAGTATGGCCCATTCGAGGTTTAGACTGATGGACCATATGGCTGCATGATCCATCTGTGGACTCAGAATGTAGTGGTTAATGAGTTCTACTGCACCCAGAGACCAATAGCAAATGGAGTAATGCAGTTCTACCCTGCGGGACCAGTCTTGTTTAACAACTTCATAATTGATGAGGTGACGGAGTGCAATCTCACTCACAATTTGCAGATTATGCCAAACTGAGGTAACCAGTCGATATGCTTGAGAGTAGGTGTGGCAGTTTGGCACCACTGTTTTAATTAAGGCCAAGCTCGACAGTGACGAGAAGACTGAACAGAATTCTGAACAACAGGGAAACAGTTTATTCGTCTGGAGCTCAACCACAGAAAGATAACAGTTTAAGAGAACTCCAGACTTAACACAGAATTAAACCCAACAGAAACCATGTAAAAGGGAAAAAAGGGGTTAAAAAAAGAAAAAGAATAAAGGAACTGCTTTCAAAGACCAGGGAGGCTGGCCCAGGAAAAGCAGTGGGAAGGAAAAGCCGTTTCCTCTTCTCTCTCCCTCTCTCTGGTGGTAGCCAACTCCCAGCCCTTGGAGTCTCTGAAAAACACAACACAGTGAAAGGTTCTCCCCCCAACCCGGGATGTTATCTGGGGAAGCTTTCAACCTGTAGCTGTGCTGGCTTGGCTCCGATGCCGATGGGGGTGGGCTGAGTCAAGCCACGAGGCCTGGGAGTAGGAGAAGGGGAGCCGTGCTGCTGCTCTCCAGCTTTGCAGGAAGCCAAAGAGAGTGAACTTCCGTTGTTTCGGGCTTTTAAGCTCTCCAAGTCCCGCGCAAATCTCGCAGTCCTCTTCCTGGCTTTGCCCCTTCAGATTGGCCAGCGGTCCGGGCTCCACCTCCCCCTTCGAGATTCCCGGCTCCAACAAAATGGCGGTTCCCGCCAAAATTTGCGAGCCCACGACTCCCCAG
>VXBA01005355.1:53446-101386 GCA_013399895.1 Serilophus lunatus
CCCCTTTCAAACCCCCACAGCAGGCCAAAGAGACCTAGATAGGATGGAAGAATGGGCCAAGAAGGACCTCACAACTATAAGGACAAATCAAAAATGCTACACCTGGGAAGGAACAGCTCTTTGCAATGACACAGACAGGGGACTGAGGACAGGTGAGCAGGTCTACAAAAAAAGCCTCTGGGGCTCTGGCAAACAGTAAGTAGTGCATGAGCCTGCTGTGCTTTAGTACAATGGAGAGCCAGCAGTCTTCTAGGCATTGTTAGCAGGAGCTGAGACAAAGCATAGAGGGACTGATACTCAGTTTTGGTCAGTCCAATGCAGGCAAGATATTGCTGAACAGGAAGAAGATCAAAGGTAGGCTTTCACCCTATAAAGTTCAGAAAGAGCCAGAGCGTAATCTGCATAATCCATGAAAATCACATGGTTGGTCAGTCATCATCAGGGATAATACCACATGCTGTGCTCTCTATTATTCTATATTCACTGCCTTATGGTGAGAGTGTAAGGCTCTCAAATTGATAAGGGCACAATTATTCCATTAAAATCATAAAGCCGAAAGCTAATCTTTTCTGGGAAATTACACTAATTGGATTATTGAAGGAAAAATTGCAAGAAATACCTTGTGCTGTCTTTCTAGCAGGCAACCGGGACTTGACTGAGTCTTGTGGCACCCGTGCACAGACTCCCCACCACCACCTCATGGAAGCGTGTCAGAGTTCTTCTGCAGCATGGGGGCTGCAGCAGGATCTTCAGGGAATCAGGCACTGGCACAGCTGGCATGTGCCTGGCATTTAGCCAGGCACAGAAGGAAGGAAGGAAAGATTCTTCTGTACATACTACTCTTCTGAACTATCCTTTGAACTAAAATTGTTTTGATGTGAATGTGGGGAGTGAGGAGGAGGACTAGCTCTAAGCAAAATGCATGCTCCCAGTGTAGCTTAACTATGTATAAAACAATAAGAAATTAAAGAAAAACAAAAGAAATGAGAAAACTTATTATAGTGTAATTATGCTAATGCATAACTTCAAAGATCTGTTTGTAAGTTTATGTAGAATGATTATGAAGTATTCAAAAATAAATGGGAAGTTAGCTGTTTTTCTCCCTTTTCTGAGAATATGCTTGTTTCATTATCAACTTTTTTCCATCCACAGCACATTTTATAGGCAAAGTGTCATTGCATTAAGAATTTTAGCCTCATTTGCATAATGCTAATAGCACAAAGGCAGGTTTGCTTAACTATCCGTACAGGAATGGGATTGCTGCATTCCTGGAAGAAATGGATCCACTTGTTAAAATAAAACAAACAAACTAACAAAAACCCAGAACAAAAAAACAAGTAGCTGACATTATACTGTCAGCCAGAAACCGATTTTTTTGCTAATGCAAAGTTTTTTTATCTCAGCAGACATGTGTCATTAATTCAAAAGAAAGCATCCTAATAATCTTCTACCTCACAATGATTGTATTGCACAGGGGGATGTGGAGTAGTTTTGGAAATGATATAAGCAACAGGACTTCAGTTAACAGGATACAAAAAATTAGGACACACTGTATGGAATTTTTTATTTTTTTTTATTTTCAAAGAGAAAAAAAAGTCTTCACTGGCCTCCAAAGAATGTTTCAAGCTGTTGACATTTAAGATTAAGCCAGAAGTACAACATGCTTGCAATATCCTTACAGCTGCTAGTTGGAATTCAAGGCACAGAGAGAGGGAATGAAGATGTTCTTACTGCAAATGAACCTTTCCACCAGCATAGAATGGTTAAAACACTTCTAACTGCACTGATTAACATAAGCACTGCATCTTGGCTGTTAAGGAGAATTTTAATATTTTCAAATTGCATAGATTGGTTTCTCTTTAAATAAGCAAACAAAATATTCCTTTAACAAAATTAAAAAACAGTTCTATTTCCTAGAAAATGCATCCAAAATTTTCAAGGTATTTTCTGACTTCAGTCATATTCACAGTAAAATAATCCATATTCTAAAGGACAAAAGAGGAATTTGACAAGTTAGGAAGCTTCTTACCTATAAAAACATTTCTTTTTTTTTGAAACCTACTACAAAGTTTTCAGCAAGTACTTGATGTTTGCAAACAAAAATGAGATTAATGTTGTAAAGTCAGCATAAAGCTCTATAAATGATAAAAACTGTATTTACTATTAAGAAAATTCAATCAAGCTGCAAAGGATGTCTTTCAGATTTTTTTAATTTTTTCCATTTGGTGTTTGTAGTTGCTAATAATATTTTAGAAAAAAAAAATAAAACCAAACCAAACCAAAGCCCCACCCTTGGGTATCAGAAGTAGTCGTCCACAGGAAAGAAAATATTTTTAGTCATATGTATATTATGAAAGCATACAGGATCTTCTTTCGAGTGCACAAAAAGAAATTTATCTTATTAGTGGTCACTAAAGGAGCCTTTCACTTTTTTAAAAGCATCTAGTAATTCTGAACTGATATTAAAGATAGTTTAAATATGTAAATTGCAAATAATATTTATTGTTTTAAATTATGGGATCAATTATTGGTCATGGGTCTACGCAAAAGAATATATGGAAGGGCTGATATTGAATATCAAACAAGCACTAACTTTAAATGGATCATTGTGGTGGGAGATCAGAATTATATAGGATATTAGGAAAGAAAAGTTACAAAAGCCAATAATCTCTAAAGAATTTCATAAAAGGATGAAAAATAAAATTAATTAATTTTGTTTTGTAGGAGAGGGTCAATTTCATTTAAAAAAATTCAGTTTCTTTAAATCAAAAATTACAAGAGAGTAGATAGATAGATAGATAGATAGATAGATAGATAGATAGATAGATAGATAGACAGACAGACAGACAGACAGATAGACAGATAGATAGATAGATAGATAGATAGATAGATAGATAGATAGATAGATAGATAGATAGATAGATAGATGATAGATAGATAGATAGATAGATAGATAGATAGATAGATAGATAGATAGATAGATAGATAGATAGACAAACAGACAGATAGATTGATTCTAGTAGTACCATGTTGTCTAAACCTGGTTAATTATTGAACTATGTTCAGTTGTGTTTCGTGCGAGGGAGAAAAGCAATGACCAAATACACTTCAAACTGATATTGTTAGGGGAATCAGGAGTATAAAACTCTTGCAAAGTGTCAATTCAGAATGTATTTTTCTCTAAGTATGTCAAAACCAGATAAATATATTTGGTGGGGGTGTTTTTTCAACTTGCCAGTTATTTAATCTATGCTTTTAAAAAAGTTTAGATAAATGCTTTTTATCAAAAGCTAAATTTTATTTTCTTTAAGCAGATTTTGCTCACATCATTTCTGTCACCTAGCATAAAAATTTAATAAAAATTTTTTTCCAAATCTGTTGTAAACAGAATACAAATAAAATGTACAAAGAACAAAAATAAAAAGGTCCAAGTTCCTACTATGAAGTAAAGATGAAAACTTTCCTAGTTTTAAAGTTGTTTTAGCTCTTAAGAAATATAACATTTTCCTGTTACTCTACTAACTTTGGGCATAGATGAGACAAGTAGAAACAGAAATAAGATGTGATCTAAACATATAAATATTTCTCTTCACAGGGAAAGACACATCAATGCATGAGTGTGAAGATTTCATGGAAAGAAAATGATGCTTTTAAACTGAAGCTCAGAAAGACTGCCTCGTGTGGGAAGCTAGTGCTGGATATTGGCAGAAAATGATCCTATTGAGACACGATTGCATGCTCAAAATCATACAGGGCTCATATTCTACAGTATTATTCTATTAATGTGTCCTTGCTTTTCTTTCAAAAGTGAAGCAAAGACCACTATTTTCTTTAAAATAAGCTTTACTTTAAACATTTCTTTTTCTGAATATATGTGTTTAGACCACTGCTCCACAGCATAAGCAACCAGGCAGTACTTTCCTGCCTTCACTAGTGACTCTGGGCTGTAGAAGCTAATTCTTGCAGAGAAAAATTATGTTCAGCTTATATCCCTTAATCCTTCCAGAATGAAATGTTATGTTGATTCATTAATGGTCTGTAATTAACAGGTAATCTGAAAACTATGCACTTATGAGAAATATAAAAATATAAACCAAAATATTGGACACTTGCAACATTGATACAGACCTGCAAATTTCCAAACACCCTTTGCCAACCCATCTAAATGGCTGCCTTACCCATATGGGCACACATGCACATAGACGCATGCCCTGCTATCCCCAGATGCAGGGGCTGCAGCTGACAGGATCCACTTGCCTCACTCACCTAATTTCCTCCTCAGGGTTCACAAGGTTTCTCTGCACTGTGAATGTGGTGGTCCTGTTGAGATTACAAATAAAACGTGCATTTTACCTGCAATATTTATTTGACAGGAAGAGGGTTTTAGACCTAGCTCCAGCCCTCAGGACTCATGTATTTTGTATTAATCACTGGCAGACCAGATAATAATTCCAACAAATTATTTCGGGACTATATGTACTTATAATGAGTCTCTCAGCATGAGAGTTTAGCTTGGACACTTCTGTAAAATAAAATCACATTGTTTCAAGGACTCTAACGTAGAGAATGGAATTCAACCTCTACATCCTGTCTAAAAGCTTTAAAATTTGAGCTCTTTAGAATTCTCTGCAGAGCATAATCTCGGAGGCATGCCTGGACAATGCCTGCATAGACTAATTCTCTTGAGTGTGCACAGGAGCAGGACCTAGTGACTGACTGAAGTACCAAAAGCTACAGTGCCTATGGAACTCAGATTTGTCAGAATCAGACAGTATATAAAGTACTTCAGAATAAAATTATAATCTGTATAAATTAATTTTACAGAAGATATTAGAAGTTTTCTGGTTTTGTTTTCTGTTTCACAAATGTGGTTTTCAGCCTCTATGTCATTTAAGAAGCTTACCTGAAAATTTCTTGTGTTCCAAAAAAATCTAAATAATTTTTGAATTCTGCAAATGCAGTAGAAAAGCTCCCTATACTTTTGAGATAAAATCATTATTTCAAAGAGAAATAAAATTACATTATTGTAATACAATGTAAAGAACGTTTTTGGGGTTTTTTTTAATTAACTAAAGACCATATTGAGGCTGTTATTTCACTACATTGTACTTAGGAGTGTAATAGCTATCTATTTGCATTGCCTTGATTAGCATTATATCTGTGATTGGCAGTATTACTCTTAAAAAATATTTAGTCATAGCTGTTAGCTAAATAACTGTGCAGCCCAGATAGTTATAAAATATACCTGCCTCTCTGTTTAGATCAAAGATCAGATATCTGCTAAGTGATTTCTTTTTTTTTTTTTTTTGTTAGGAAATGAGACACAAAGTTAGAAAAACAGAAATACAATCAGCATATTCACAGTGATGCTGGGTATGTACCATCAGCAGTAAGGATGACTCATGTCATTTAAAGTCATTACAAGTTTGCCTTCTGCCAACAAGGTAGTCTGTCTCCTTTACTGAAGAGGTTTCCTTAGCTCCATCCATATTCCCATATGTAGCCTAAACCCTATGGGATTTAATTTTCCAATTGTAAACCTACCTATCTTCGCATGAGTTTACTCTGTTCACATTCACATAGGTAAACTGTGCAAGATTAAACCATGTCTCTGTTTTAAGACAATTGTGCAATTTAGATACCAGAGTTCACAAAATCTAGAAAGAGGAACAACAGCTTTATTTAATATAGATATATTTTATAAATGTATACATTTCTATATGTATATATGTGTGTGTATATAAAGTGATAAAACAGAGAACACGAAGGAATAACTCAAGAAGAACCAGAAATGTGCAGTGAAACACAAAGAAACACCCTCTCCTGCTTGGGTGAACTCTTTGTCCAGAGTTCTACATTCCCAGAACAATGGCAGCTGCAAACCCTGGCAGGGTGCAGTCTGACAATGTTGTGGGCAGATACATTCTCACCAACTCCCCAGTTGAAAAGAAGGAGGAAAAGCCTTATTGGTAGGATCTCCTTCCAAAGTATCTGAGCACTTCAGTGGGTGATGGCAGAGTTGTTGCAGAGACACTGCAGGTAAATCCATGCTGCCTCGTCCAATCCAATGCCGAGAGAGAGAGAGAGAGAGAGAGAGAGAGAGAGAGAGCAAGTTCCACTCCAGAAAACTGTCATCAGCCACCTGCCAGAAAACCCTGGATTTATGCAGGGCAAGGAGAGCTGTCTCCTTTGTGCGGGCTTTCAGTGCTTTGCTTCCCATTCCACCTTCCCCACTCCTAAAACAGCAGAGCACCCCCAGGGCCAGCCACAGCCTCACTGCCATCACCCACCGCCTACACTGGCCATGCCGGGCCTGCCTCCACGGGGCTGGTCACCGTGGTGGAGGCAGGCAGTGGCAGGCGGCTGTCGGGGTGTGGCACCAGTGACATTTGGTGGGGGGAACAGCGGGAACAGTCAGAGCACACTGGGCAGGCATGGTGCGGGCAGCAGTGGTGCCTGCACCACGAGACCAGTGCTGCCACACACCAACAAGTGGGAACAGCCCACCTCAGCACCCCTGCTGAGGAATTCTGTTCTTAGCTTTCCTCAGTTTACCAGTATGGGAAAATGTTCCCAAAAAAGGAATCTAATCCATAACAAACTACTGCACCCATAATAGCTTATTTAAAAAAGAAATAAAAAATTACAAATTACAAAATTACTGTTTAACAGGTAACCTACAGTAACAGGTCATAATGGTATCTTGCAAGAAAAACAAAGCAGAAAACTGTTTTTCCCCATGAACTATGTTTCTGTGAGGTAAGTGCACACAGTTCCTATAGACTGGTTGATGTCTTGTGAACTGCAACCCTTCTCAATCACAATGTATTTTTTCTATATGCACATTCCTTTAATGGCACTTGGAAAATTGTCAGTGCAATTCAGAATCTACTTTTGCCAGAAAAGAACAGAACAGACTGCTTCTGAGTGAGAACTCTTGTTAATTATAGAACTGTTGCCTTTCAGACTTTCTGACATTGCTGTTGTCACCAGAAATTAAGTTAAAACAGGGCCCAGGAAAGAGAAATACGATACTGCCAATGGCATATCACTTCTTAAATATGTGCTTCATTCACCAAGAAAGGGACCTTTTTTTTTTTTTTTTTTTGGATACTCTAACTGATTATAACTTTCTACCCTAACATTAACTCATTTCTTTCTTAACCTCATTCTCGCTTATTAGTTAGCTGTGAAGATCTTTTAAATAGTTCTGCCAAATAACTCTTGCAATCTGTTGTTTGTAGATGTCCAGAAAAACACCAGATGGTTGGTTCTGGTCATTCCAGTTGGGTATTATATCACACCTGAACTTGTCTTACTACAGAGATGCCTTCAGTTATTTTCTGCTTGCTAATGTTTTATTGAATAAACAGATGTTTCATTTCCAGTAACCCCAGAAAAGAATCTAAGAAACTCAAATAAATCAAGCACGGAATAAAAGTCTTCAGGGTCTAACTGCAAAACCAAATCAAATTGCTTACCAGACTTCATCCTGCTTAAATGGAAATGTTTAAAAACCTCACCTTGCAGCATCATTTATGTCTTGCCAAGCAGAATCCTCAGATATTATCTCAGTTCTTTCTCTCTCCATAACTTTGCTAAATCAAATGAAATTGCTATAATCAAAAAATTTAACTAACTATCTAACAACTATTAGAAACATTCAATTTAAAGAAGAAAATCTGGAATCAACACTGGAAGTAATAAATGTTAAATAAGTCTTAAATCCTGTAGATACAAAACATTTCCTATCTGAAATAATCCACTGTAATCCCTTTACTCAAAGAGCACTTCTTACCTACAGTTTTGGAAACATATAATGTAAAAACAAGTTTCAAGCCAAGTGGATTAGAAAGATAAACCCATCTTAAAGTCTCACCGATTTTCAAATTTTTATCCTAGAACAAAGTCTCCTGTCTTCGCTGTGATGTATTACCAATTGCAAAATCAGACTGAACCTCTGCCTCCAGCAATAACTGTCAGAGACAAACTACAGGGGGAGAAGGAATAAGGAGAAGGATCATATGTTTTATGTAACTTAACAATGGATATTTCTATCATTTTTTATTTGTGTGATCATTATTATTTCATACATGACCATTGCCAACTTTTCTCATTGACTATTCTGTGCTTCTCCCTTTGTTTTTTCCTTTTTTAACCCCTGCACTAATGGTTCTAAGTTAAGGTTATGGATGTTAGATTTTTTCTTCTTTAAGTTATTGAACTGAACTTTAGTCAAGTTAGCTAAAAATCAGCTACAAAGAGAAAAAAGATAACTCTTTAAAGTATGTTCAGTTGAAAATAGAGGTCTATCACATATACTTTCATTTTACATTGTAAGATTCTCTTTAATGGCTTCCCAAGTTTTTTGCAGGCACTTAAAGTATGTACTTAAGCTACTTAATTTTTCATGTATTTTGAGAAATAAATCATTATCCCTTCAAGTTAAGAAGTTTCTGTCAAACTGCTCCCCACAAAAGTTTGTGGTTTTTATTTTTACAAGGACTTATAGCAAAGCACCAAAATCACTAAAGCACTCTGGATAGCAAGTCCATAGGTCTTTATTAAGTCTGAATACCAAACTGCAAAGAGATCAATAGCAAGGAAAACATGTATTGTTTGAACTCTATTATTAAAACTCCTGTTTCTAAGCATCAAATTGTTGGACCACATGCATCTGGACAGTCTAAATGCTCGCTTGAAGGAGAGAAGAGATTATGATGAAGAAAATTGAAAATCTGTGGTTTTGGCTTGACTACAAAACATATCTCCTTTCTAAAATCTGCGTCATAAAGGTTTTTCTTATTGATCTGAAACACAATGATATTTTCATTCACAACAATTCCATTAACAAAACTTTTAGCTCTTCACAACTTACCATGCTTAATGCTACCAAACATGTTATCTTTAACTAGTTCATGAGCAGTATTTTATGAAATTTTTTAACAGTATTTGGGTCCACTGTTGAACTGTCCATATTAAGATTATGTATAGAGGATTCTCAAGCAAAATTTTGGACTGGACTGTTCAACAGCAATTCACCTACAGTTTGGAAAGTACCGTTTGATATTACAGAATCACAGAATCACAGAATCACTAGGTTGGAAGAGACCTCCAAGATCATCGAGTCCAACCCCTTGCCCTAACACCTCGACTAGACTAGACTATGTCACCAAGTGCCACGTCCAGCCTTTTTTAAACACATCCAGGGATGGTGACTCCACCACCTCCCTGGGCAGACTATTCCAATATTTTATTATTCTTTCTGTGAAAAACTTCTTTCTAATATCTAACCTATACTTTCCTTGGCGCAGCTTGAGACTGTGTCCTCTTGTTCTGATAGCTGCTGCCTGGTGGAAGAGACCAACCCCCACCTGACTACAACCTCCTTTCAGGAAGTTGTAGAAAGTGATAAGGCCACCTCTGAGTCTCCTTTTCTCCAGGCTAGACAGCTCTAACTCCCTCAATCGTTCCTCATAGGGCTTGTGCTCCATACCCTCCACCAGCCTCGTTGCTCTCCTCTGGACACGCTCAATCATCTCCACGTCCTTCCTAAACTGAGGGGCCCAGAACTGGACACAGTACTCCAGGTGCAGTCTCACCAGTGCCGAGTACAGAGGCAGAATAACCTCCCTGCTCCTGCTGGCCACACCGTTCCTAATGCAGGCCAGGATGCCATTGGCCTTCTTGGCCACCAGGGCACACTGCTGGCTCGTGTTGAGCTGGCTGTCTATCAGTACCCCCAGATCCCTTTCCACCTGGGTACTTCCCAGCCACTCTGCCCCCAGCTTGTATTGTTGCAGAGGGCTTTTGTGGCCAAAATGCAGGACTTGGCACTTAGACTTATTGAATTTCATCTTATTGGATACTGCCCAGCTATCCAACTGATCCAGGTCCCTCTGGAGAGCCCCCCTTCCTTCCAATAGATCAACACAAGCTCCCAGCTTAGTGTCGTCCTCAAATATACTGATGAAGGACTCAATACCCACATCCATGTCATCAACAAAAATATTGAACAACACTCGTCCTAGCACAGACACCTGAGGGACACCACTGGTAACTGGCCACCAGCTGGATGCAGCACCGTTCACAATCTCTCTCTGGGCCCGATCATCCAGCCAGTTCTTAACCCAGCAAAGAGCGCTCCTTTCCAAGCCGTGAGCTGCCAGCTTTTCCAGGTGTATGTTGTGGGAGACAGTATCAAAGACCTTGCTGAAGTCTAAATTGACAACATCCACAGCCTTAACCATATCCACCAGGCAGGTCACCTGGTCATAAAAGGCAGACTGTTCTAATGCATATGCTCTGATTTTAATGCTGAAGCCAAAGTTTAAAACTTTCAAGAAAGAGAAATATACAAAGAACATATACATTTTATGATTCTCATAAAAGCTCCAGATATTTTGGTGATACATA
Organism: Serilophus lunatus; assembly: GCA_013399895.1. Taxonomy (NCBI): domain Eukaryota; kingdom Metazoa; phylum Chordata; class Aves; order Passeriformes; family Eurylaimidae; genus Serilophus; species Serilophus lunatus. Next base: position 63,863 of record VXBA01005355.1, read on the forward strand.
TAGCAGCACTGACCAGATGACTTAGGACTACCTGGGAAAGGTGGTCTGGTTGTTCGTGTTCTTAAGCAAAAAATTTACAATTTCAAAGTAAATAAAATATGAAAAGAAATAAGGGGCTGTTGAGGAGGAACACTGTTTGAGGTGCAATAATTTTTTTTTGTTATATAATATACAATACAATAAAAAAATAATTAAAATTATACTATACTATTGTAAGCAGTGGGGAAAAAATGCAGAAGTTAGTATGTAATGATAACATTCTTCCGAAGGGCTGAAACAAGGTGTTTGTTTCCTCTCGATCATATTTTTGATCAGTTTTCCTTTCTGAAAAATAAAATGTCAAAATCTCCACATCTGTGGGAGTGTTTTGGGACAATCATCATTTTCTGACAGGAAAAGAATTCTCTCAGACCTGTTCTTTGGGTAGTTTTTGCTCCAGTCATGTTTATCATCCTCACAGTCATTTTCTCTCTCTCATACCATTTTTATCTAGTCTCTGTTCAGCCCAAGTATTCCCTGTTGGCAGAGCTAATGTTTTAAATCTCTTGAATGAAACATCAATGGTGAAAAACTTCACTTAGATCAATCATACAACTCTGTGTACACATCTGTGTTTTCAGCATCTGACTGCCCTTTCTTTTCTCAACATCTGTCCACAGTACAACTTTTTACTTTTTTTTTAGTGATGGAGTGTAGTGACTTAGGACAGAAGGATTTTCCCTTCTGCAGCTATTACTTTTCACTGCTCCTGGTGCTTAGTGACAGCTTATCTGAATCCAGGTCTTTTTTTCACAGAATACTTAAAGCCAATGTACAAAGGGACTATGTGAACAGCAGTTTTTAGCAGAAAAATATCTATTTATACACAGGTCTGTTGTTAATTAAATACACCAGTTTATCCAGCTTTAAATTTTCTGAAGAATAAAAAAGTAAACAAGAATAAAAAGCCCCACAAACTTTGGGCTACACTACCAGGGGGATTTTTTGAAGCCATTGGTTAGGGTGGATAACTTTGACTTTTGCTTAGTTACCATGTTATTAATATCATGACACAATTTTCTCCTATTCTCATAGTAGTTGTTCAAAATATTTTGCCTTTTCATCCAACAAAGTAATGATCTTCCTGATAACATGCAGAGGCAGTAGTGTGCTGATTTACTGAAGCATCTCCTGAATTAAAATGCTTACTTATGCCATTAAGAAAATGTGATTATGATAAAGTGTTTGTGACATACATCATTGTGCTAATGATCAATATTTCAGTCTTCTAGAAATTGCCACTCCTAAAGAAGGTATTTATAGATGCCAATTACAACCTGTTAAGTTGTCATTTTAAGCTAGTTTATTGCAAATTCATTAATATTAGCTGTTTTAGAGATTTTAGTGTAAAAGGAGAAATACATAATTTTCAAAAAGTGAGATACTGAATCATGAGTGAAGTAACATGAATGCAGCATAGTGTTAAAACTACTAAAAATTCCACTTACATATTTTTATTGATAACACATCAATTTTTACTAAAGTCATGAGGCATATACAACATAGTTAACAATAATACACACACCATAGGCTACGTTAAGTTTGCAGAGAGAAAAACATGGGCTTTTAAAGGAATGATTTCTTTCCATTTTACCAGTCTAATTAGAATGCTTTAATTTTTTAGAGAAAGAAGGTCATGTTGTGACAAAAAACAGTTATTGAACTAGGTAGCGGAAGCATTTGTGACAGCTTATGTGACCATATTCATAAATTATAATACGTCATTTACAGAGGAATTTCAAAGAGAATGTAGTTCATTAATGAGTTCTTCAAACTTGAGAGATATTTTTATAAGGTCAACTTGTGATGTTGTTTTCTTTCTGTTACAATGGATATAAAATAACATGGTTCAAATACATTTGTATAGAGCCGACTACATTAATAACAGTGGGGCATATTGTGTCAAACCTTTAATTTCTTTTCCCTTCAAAATAACACAATATGACCATAAACAGCAGAGATTGCTTGTTAGTTTGTACAGAATTAATAATTATTGTTTAAAGTGATAAATAATTATATTTTAAGACAGAAAAATTTGCTATTCATTTATAACAGAAATAGAACAAATTAGGTGGTGACAGAATTAAAAAAAAATCAACCTTTTTAATTGCATTTTTTTATTTAGAATTAATTTTTAGAACTTAAAATCTGTTCTTCAAGCCAACAATTTTAATTATTACTCTTATTCCATGATTTTCTTTTACTACTTAAATGCAGCTATTTATCCTGGCAAGTAACTCATCCACCTGTTAGCTGAGATAATAGTACTCACAAAGAAACAGATATGTATCGACTAGTTGTGTTGTTGCAATACTGAGATTAAAGACACCACAAATGTTTTAACTCTCAATAGCTTTAGGAGACAGATCTGAGATAAAAGAAAAAATACAAACACACTCAGTGCAGGCTGAGACATAATGCTTTGATTTTGGAGAACATACATTGTCAGTAAACAATGATTGACTAATCAGGGTTGCACCATATTCCATTTTTGTATCCAAGCTATTTTGCATGTTGATTTTACAGTTTATAGAATGTCTTTATGGCTTACTATGCATTATCCATTTACATCAGGCCACCATTTTCAGCTATGTGTTACATAGAGGTATGTCTTGACAATAGTGTCTCTCAAAAGTCTTTCGTAAGGTCTTTCATTTTTCAAATCTAAATTTCCATCTGCTTCAGAAATCTTCAAACTCATTTTCTCATAGGGATAATTTGGTTTTAATTTTTCCCTTTAATTTACCCTAAAGATAAACTAAGTGTCTCTGGTTATGTTGATTTTTTAAGCATTTTAGGATATTTGCTTATCTAAAGTGCTATACAAACAGTTATTGTATAGTATTGAAAAATTAACACTAGATACTAATGCAGCTCTTTTTTGCTGTCTTTTTCTCCATTCTTCTTTTTTTGTGGCAGTAATTCTACAGATTCCTGTTTCTGACTAAACAGCAAATACCTGCTTCAACATTTCTGGGTCAGATAAGTACAGAAACATGCATAGGACTGCAGATTGCAGAGCAAGTACAAATGTCCATTGCCATAGGGTAGACTGAGAAAATAAATTTGTCGGAAATTGAGACAGAATTTGCAACACAGGCCTAAGAAATATTTTCATGGTCATTGTTTTCTCTTTCATCTTCTCTCCTAATTCTATGATTTTTCCTCATTTCTCCAATGGCAGTTTTACTGTGCAAAATAACAATAACACAGTATTTAATGAAATCTCAGAAGTCTTTGGAAGTGATGCATCAGCAACTTGGGTTATTCTATTACAAATGCTGACCTCAAAATATAGACTCAGAGCCAAAATTAACACACACAGCTGTTCAACTTTAGTCTTGTTAAACATATTATTTGTCTTCCTAATTTCTTGTCCTAGCTTCAGCTGAGACAGAGTTAATCTTGTAGCTGCTGGGAGCGGGGGAGGAGGCTGGAGTTGTTTGGGCGTGTCTAGGTTGCTATTCTATACCACCCACTTCATTGCTGCTGGGTGTGGCTTCAGGTGGAATTAAAAAGGTCTGTGCAGCCATTTTTTTTTTCTTTTTTTCTGGGGGAGCAGGTATGGATTGTATCAAAGTGGCAGAAACCACTGGAATATTCTGGAGGAAGCTGCCAGCTTCCAGGGATGGAAAAAGGCAAACAGCAAGGCACGGGAACAACCCAGTAACCAACCAGAGAGCAGTCCTATGTCTAGCTAGACCCAATGACAGCATGAACTTTGTTTAAACTAACCAATGTTGGGGTTGGGCGTGAGTGTTCAAATTATCTATAAAAGGTGGGTCATGAATAAACTGGGGCATTAAGACTCCAGAACTTGGACACCACAAGATCATATCTTCTCTTATTCTCCAACACAAATAATTTGGATTATCACCGTTGGCTAGACACGACAAGCAGGTCAGCAGGCAGAGCACAAGAGATGTCATCGTGTGGATAGTCCAGCTTGGAGTGTTTCTGGGTCATTGTTTTTTCTTATCTCAGGTTTGGGCAAAGAGCAGAGGGATAGAAGATTTATCTGTGATTGGTTTTGTTGGCTATGGGGAAGAGCTGCGACTGTGGTGCTATCCACGGTTTACTCCTTTGTCCCAGGAAGGCATGTGATGCTGGCTGTGGTAACACTGGGTTGGTCAGACTTCCGTAAGCACTTATTGCATGTAATCACCCTCTTTGATACATGGTTGTTATTAGTATTGTTACTGTTTCTTTTCCTTATCTTGTTGCTAGTTTTCCAGTAAATTTTTATCTCAAATTAAAATCTCTGCCTTTTTGTCCCTTTCTCACCAGAAGGGGGAGGGGGAAGGGAGACAGCTGCTTGGGGCTTGATTTCCAGCTAGTTGTAAACCACAACATTTTTATACAACTGGTATCAGTTAATTAGGTAATTCAAATTTAATACTGTATTAATCATCAATTTAAAGAACCATTCATAAAGATACACTCCCCCATTTAAATGCTTAATTACATATTCTTGCTTTTGTAAAACATCAAAAGCTTTAACAATGATTTTACCCAGGCATACTGCCTTTCCAATAATTACAAGTGTGATCTTTGCACTTTGAACTGAGTCTTTTATTGTATTGGCTGCCCACATTATAGAGAATAATTCTCAGGCTCAATTGTTTCTGTTGTCCAGTAAAAGATTATGAGAATATCTCCATGTCACTTGCTAGGTCTAATGTGAAACTTTCTAATGAGTTATAAGTAGCAAATACAGAATAAATCACTTCTACTGTTAAAGATGCCAGGGAAAATCATTATGCAAACTCCAGTGGTAGTTTGCTATGTCAAGAATATTAAATAGGTAAAGCTAAAATAGGTAAAAATTAGGAGGAAAACTCTGGTTTAAGAAGTCACAAGAACACACAAAGGTTTGAAGACATATACAGGATACTGTATGCACTTAAGTATGCTTTGAGTTTATGCCAGATCTAACAGTGGGCTTTACTTAAGAGAAATAGTAAAAAACTAAAAACGGTTATCACAGAATCTGAAGGCCTCTTCCAACCCAAACTATTCTAAGATCATCTAGGCAAATTCCCCTGACATGGGTAGGAATACTTTTCCCTAGATCTGGTTGCTCAAAGCAGTGTCCAACCTTAACGCTTCCAATGATGGGGCATCCATCACTTCTCTGGACAATCTGCTCCAGTGTCTTACCACTGTCATCATAATACCTTCCTTATGTCCAACCTAAACCTACCCTATTTCAGTTTAAAACCGTTTTCCCTTGTTGTGTCACTGTGGCCTTGGTAATTACCCTCCTTTAAGTACTGAAAGGCCGTAATAAGATCTTAATAGAGTCTTTTCTTGTCCAGGCTGAGCAGCTTCAACTTTCTCAGGCTTTCTTCAAAGGAGTCCACTCTGAATCATTCCCAATCTCTCCAGCTGTCTAATCATTCCCCCTTGTCCTAGTGTATATTTTGAAGGCACTATGCTTGTAACAGAACTTCTTTTGAAGAGAGTTCTTCACTGTTGTGAAGTGTCACTGTGTTTTTCCAGTGAGGAGCTTCTGAAGTAGATAAATTTAATTTGGTAGTAGTCATCTTTTCAGGACTTTATTTGATTTACTAATGGTCCTTTTCTAGTGATCAAGTTTGGAAAAAATGTGGAGGCATATTGTGTGGAATAATATAAATTCACTAATATTCTTGGATTTATTTATAAGATTGTTATGGTTTGTAGTATGTCTGTTAGTAATTGAGGAATTAAAGTAAATATCCTTTTATTTTTGTAATTAGAAAATACTAGTAAATAGTGTCTGTGTGAGGCAGACCAATGCACCATAAATAAGGAAAAGAAATGGAACAAATTAATTTCTAAGAAATCTTGAAAACCTGATAATAAACCCCTTAAGAATCATAACTAGACCCTTAAACACATAGGGTAGTGGATTTCCGAGGAGTTTTGACTCAGGTGTAAAATTTGTTTGAAGGATCTTTTCTACCTTCTAAAGCAACATGAATAGCGTGTCTTTGGCAGTTGGGGTATACGTCTGTCTGTTACACACACAAAATAACCTACCAAGACTTCCAAGATAAATGCAGATAAGACATAAATGAGGCTGTAATGGAAGGAGAAAAGGGTAATTTTAGGTTACTCTGCCAAAAAAAAATAAATCTGGCTGTTCTAGGAATACCATTATTTAAAAATAAAGCTTTGTGTTTTGAAAGAAAGAAGCCCCTTTTTCTTCATCACAAATAAAAGAAATAAAAAAATCTGAAAATTGTTATCCAACACCAAGACACTGATTTTTGTCTCTGATGAGTTAGTTTTATGAATTATACATCCAGAAAGCTAATTTGCTGTACTCTCTTGGAAAAGCAGTTGCAGCTTCTACTACCTATTTATTTGGTTTTTGTTATTTTTCAGTTTCTGTTTTTCTTTTGATTTTTGCCTATTAGCCCTCCATGTTTAGATGAATTTTTTTTTTTTTGATCAATAAATGGCTTTCTCCCCCCAGTTTTGTAGAGTCACTACCACAATGTGACCTACTTATAGGAAGTAGATTATTATCTTTATTATTGCTAGTATTACTGGCAATGTCCTTTCTTACAGTAGACCCTGGATGGGAATTCTTTGCTCAGGAAAGCAGAAAAGTGAATGTGATGGCCCTTTTTCTCACATGGAAGCAAACAGCCTGTCCTCTAAATGTTGTCTACTGTTAGTCTTGTCAAAATTTAAAATAGACTGAGCAAGGAACAGAACAAGTTTTTGCCATTGTACAAAATATTTAAAGGACTTTGATTCGGGTTGCTTTCTCTACTGAGTTTTGCCTCCTCCCTGTAGCACAAGGTGTCTCCAAGATGAGACTGTGACTGCGCAAACAGAGTCTATTATCTCTGACCTTAACTAGGCACTAACCCTGTGTGTACGGATGCATGCTTGTACACTTGCATGTAACATGTTTCCATGTAATTTACTTTCCTGTGATGCTTGTCTTTATGGGCCTTCATAGATGTGACCAGGACTGTATTTTTATGCTGTCTAGCTTAAATAAAATCAAGAATGAGGGTTTTGGGCCCTTGAGCACTATTTCTATTTGAATAAACGTATGTAATAAGGAATAGTTTAGACCTCATTATTTTAGAGCAGGCTGTCAGATGTGCTATTCCTTGAAAAGGCGTATTCTTAACACAGGCAAGAATGCAGTGATAAAAAATTATTTGTCTTCTGGGATGAAGATGTCAAAAATAAGATACAAGAAGGGAATGAATATACACAGATGTCTTAATATGTTAATTTTTCTCTTTCATAATAAAAATAGAAGGAAGCAAACAAAAATATTCCAGAAAGACTAATGAGGAGACAATACAGCTTCAAATCATTAAAGAGAAGTAAAAATAGAGAACCATAAGACAGAAAAAAGTATGGTGAACAAAATCTATGTGGGGAAAAAACCCAATAACAACCAAAACTCCTGCTTTTAAAAAAGGATGCTGAAGAGAGAAAAATGGTGAAAAAAGGACTGGACATGCACAGAAGAAACAAGCAAGGGGAGAAATGCCATTGTGGCTTACAGAGAAACAGCCAGCAAACCACCAAAAGTTTTACACATTTTGTTTGGAGACTTTCACTGAAATTAATAGAGAGAAAAAGAACAGACTAGTAAAAAACAATGCCTATGAAGCAGTGGAAACTAATAATGAATAACATAGTCAGAAGGTTCCCAGAAGACCTATATCTTGAATGCAAAATTGAGGAGATGGTAGTTGCCATCACTTTTGAGGCTCCATGTCGAGAAGGCAGACTGAGTTAGGAGTTTGCTGATGAACTATGCTTAAGTATAGTCACCAAAAGAAAAGAAAATTCGGAATCTTTTACTGGATGAACAGTTAAAGCCTGCAGTGACATTTATCATTCTGGTTTACAGGATTTTCAGTCTCTTTTTCTGATTAGTTTTGCTGGAATGCTTGATAAAACTTCTGCACAGGACATAAAGGCAAATGCCTGATTGCAGAGGTCGGAAAGAATTTTTGTTGTTGGGGTTTGGTATTTTTTTTAGCTTGATTATCCACGTGTTATTATTTTATGTGTAGCACCTAAACTATTTTAGTCTGATTGTATCACTAGTACCTGTGTGTCACTTGACCTATTTCAGTTTCAAATAAATCTATTATATAAGTTTGAGACACTAGTTCCCAAAGATTTTATGAATCTTAGCAGCTGGTTAGGAAAGAAAGATTATATTAATGTTTCTATGGAGAGAAGATTCAAAGAACTCGGCTGTTATTCATTAGTGCATGGTTGGTCGGCAGTCTTTGCCAGAACTCACATGTCTCCACAGGAGCTCTACCACAATTATTTACCTCCCATTTGCTTAAATAAAGCCAGATAAAGAAGCAAGATAACTTATAGCACTAAGAAATACAGTCTGGGTTGATGTGGTGGATGGAAATACCATGTGACGATGAATCAAAGGTTTAGAAAAAATCATAGAAGAATGAGCATGTGGATATTGCAATCCAGTGAGATGAAAAAAGAAATCTAAATAAACAATTTGGGTTTTACTAGTTCCAGTACCCATAGAAAACTTTCTATTCAGCAAAATATATTCTAGAATCAGTGATCAGACACTGGCCACCAAGAAAATTCACAGATACACACAAATTCAGATTTATATAGGACAAAAACATTTTAGTGGTGAGGACATTAACATTTTATCTAAAATGCTAACAACTTATTTAATGAAAGTCTAAAAGTGAAAAATAGTTTGAAGTAGATTCTTACATTAGTGTTAGCCTTATGTTAACAGTATGTTCCTCTATGTAAAGATTGGAAAGCTGTGAAAATGAGGGTGTGATGGGGGCATGAAATATATCTTCATTAAGTTCATTACAGTTGATACTTAAATAATTTTCTTTGCAGATAAGAAGAAATAAATCTTTCTGTTGAAATCTTCTCTGTATTAGAATAGCCTAGATAAAACTATTTCTCCCTATTGGAGGCTATATTTGCTTGTTCCAAACAAAAATTTCTTTCACATAACCTAGCTAAAAGTCTCTGAAAATCAAAAAACAAGGATACTACTTTTATTTTAATTGGGCTTAAAGTGTGCACATTGACAAAAGAGTTCACTTGGATTTCTTTTGGCACTATTACTCTTTCTATAATAGACTTTACACCATATATACAGTAATTTAGATTCAGAAGGACATTGCATTCCTTCTTCACTGTGTAGCAATAAAGTAGGACTCAGAATCCTATGAGTAAGGAACTAGACTATATCAGATACTGAACCAAGTCTTGATAGATTGATCTTAATTAATTTAGAGGAAATCACTCAGTGATACACAGCCCAGTCAATGATTACCAAAAGTAAAGCATCTAATCAAGGGTGTCTAGAGTTAATGAAGATGGAAAAGCACCTGAAAAGTGTGATTCATTATTTCTATGTCAAATTTTGCCATTTTTTTCTTCACCTTTCACTGAAAGAAGTTAAATATGAATGATAATTACCCCTATTTTTCTGCCTTGTCTTCTTTACTAGTTAAGATTTTTAAACTTTAGAGAGAGATAACCATTGGCATCTTATCAATGCTTTATACTGTGTGTCAATAAATATTAACTGGTAAATATGACAATGTTATAAAGTAACTGTATCCCCCAGTTTCCTACATTTAAAAAAATACAGAGTATCGTTGATTAATTTGAGAAATAGCATCTGGTAATTTAATTACAGTGTATGTTTACCATAAAGCATTCTATGATCTGCTGAATGATGTGATGTAAGGTTTGTAATAATCAGATATTAGTGGATTTTGAATTACCAGCTTTTTAAATAGTAACAAAACAGTTTGCCTTATATGTGCAGCACTAATAATGGTATTACTAGACTTTCTTATTGAGCAAGTCTTTAAAGAATCCTTTGTAAAAACCTAGGCTTCTTTTGTAAAAAATGTAGGTACGTTTCTTCCTGCATCTAGAACTTCTTGCTGTTAAGGAATTAGGAAAGGCATTTGCAGATATGTTTCTAATGGCAGTTGTCAGAAGCAATTAGTTTCAAATACATTTCACAGTTTATTCATGCTGCAAAATGCTTCTGAATTTTAAGGATATAGAATAAATAATATGGATACTTTTCCTATTAATGAACATGAAAAATACTGGAGGAAGGTTATTTGCCACAGATTAAACCAGTATATAGTATTTAGGTCTCACTTAGTTTCTAAACTCTGACTCCTCAAAAGAGTATCAGATATTCATAAAATGACCCTGTTACGGATTTAAATTTTGTTGGAATTTTTACTCTATCCCAATCACTCCATGCAGCTTTGGGTTCAGGTGCTGTGCACCTATTTTACCCCCCAACTGGGGGGACCAGCTCTAGGGAGCCAGAGGTTCTGTGCAGTCAGAGGGCTGCCCAAATGGTAAGCGGGGAAAGGCAGTGGAGGGGTGGTGGTGGCACCACACTGCTGCATATGACTGCACAAACCTCAGAAGGGGGAGAAGACATCACAGGAAAACGGAATATACAGAAAGTATGCTGGAACACGACCAACTCTGTGGAGCAGAGCTCATCCCACTATCCCCCGTGCATGCCTCTCAAGCCTGTCGTCTTTGACACATGGCCCCATGCTCAGCTCTACCTCCCAGCTGCCATCTCACATGGTGTTATAGCAGGCCCTCAGAAGGTCTTTTGATTTCAAATTCAAATGGTACAATTGCCTTAAAACCAAGACAGATCCCACGTCCTGGAATTTTAGTTTAACTTTAGTGGAAGGTATTTAAAATGCTTTTTATTTAGCTTCACTTTTAAAGCTTCAGATAGATCATGAGCCAACTAGTTAATGACCAGACAGAAATTACCATCTACATCAGTGCTCATGGTGAGGATTCTATGACACAATGATAGTCCTTATTGATTTGTCCTTATTCAAGGTCCTGGATGATAAGAATTACTGAAAATAAATCCCGAAGAAACATTTAGATTATCTGAGTTTCATGAAAAAAACCTTTTTCTTTTCATTTGAAAAAGGTAATTAAGAGAAGCTGCTAACAGTAAATGGAGACAAAAAGTAATGTTGGAGACTAGAGATATTCTGAGATGAATATGTAAAATGAGAAACAGAGTATTTTATAGTAAACAGTCAGATAATAAAATAGACCTAGTATTGGTTGGAACAGATACAAAAATAAGGGAATGAAAGAAAAATAAAAGGAGAAATGAAAATGCATCTTTTACTTAAAACCAGACTATAAACTACAATGTAATAATAGAGATTTGCATGACATATATTGCTTAACTGTAACATGCAGGAAAGCTTTATAATATGAGTGCATGGGGACAGTGTTCCCTAAAAGACTAACAAAGATTTCTTCTTGCCTTTTATTGATTCAAACCATCAGGTCATGATGCCAGTGATTTCTCTAGAGGACTTTTTTTCCCTATTTCAGAGCCTAGGGACTGTTCGTAAGCCAAAGATAGAAACTTGTCCAAGATTTCTTAATGGCTGAAAGACTATAAAGCCACAGGAGGGACACCAATGAAGGGTCATTACAGTGACTAAGGAATTGTAGCATCACTTAAATAAGGAAAGTTTGAGACAACTGGAGCTGGTTAACCCAGAGAAGAGAAGGGAGTATCTCAACAATATACAAAAATACCTGAGTAGAAGGTGTAATGAAGATGGAGTCAGGCTGTTTTTCAGCGATGTCCAGTGTGTTTACTGTGAGGGTGACTGAGAAACGGAGTAAGTTTCCAAGGAAGGTTGTGGATGGAATCTCCATTCTTAGAGATGCACAAAAGCCATCTGGATATGGTCTTGGGCAACTGACTGTAAGTGATGCTGCTGAAGCAGAAAGGTTGGACCACATGATATCCAGAGATCGCTTTCAAGATCAACCATTCTGTGGTTCTCTGTGTGATACAGCTCAATTCATATAAAACTACCTTCTTTTTTCCCACTCAGGAACTTCTACAGTCATAAAGCATTTTTAAATCTTAATATATTGTGCTGGGTTGACTTTGGCTGGACTCCAGGTGTCCACTAAGCCATTCTATCACTCCCCTCCTCAAAAAGAGCAGGGGGAGAAGACATGATAAAAAGCTCATGGACTGAGATAAGGACAGGGAACTCATTTACTAATAACCATAACAGGCAAAATAGACTTACATTTAGGAAATTAGTTTAATTTATTGCCAATTAAAGAGAACAGCATAATGAGAAATAGGATGAAATCTAAAAGCATATTTCACACACCTCTCCTTCCTTCACAGGTTCAGCTTCACCCTCCACTTCTTTACGTCCTTCCCCCAAGCAGCCCGTAGGAAAAGGGAATGGGGGGGCTAAATTAGTTCATCATGTGTTATTTCTGCTGCTCCTTCCTTTTCACACTCTTCCCCTACTCTAGCAGTGGGTGCCTCCCATAGAATAGCCCTTCACACACTTCTTCAGTGTGGATCCTTCTCAAACTTGCTCCAGTGTGAGTCCTTTCCATGAGGTGCAGTCCCTCAGGGACAGACTTCTGCAATGTTGATTCCCTACAGGGCCACAGTTCCTTACAAAAAACCTGTTTCTGTATGGGCTCCTCTCCATGGGGTCTTGCCAGAAGATTGGTCTGGTGCAGGCTCTCCACAAGCCACAGTTCCTTCAAGGCGTATCTAATTGTTCCAACATTGAGTCCTTTACAGGCTACAGAAGAATCTCTCCTCCCCTGTGGACCTCTGTGTACTGCAGGGGATAGCATGTCACAAAGGCCTTCACCATAGGCTGGAGGGGAATCTCTGCTTTGGCACCTGGAACACTGCCTTCCCCTCCTTCTTCAATGACCTTGGTGCCTTTAGAGTTGTTTCTCACATTTTCTCACACCTCTCAGTTTTTACTTTTTCTTAAACACATTGTCGCAGAGGTGCTACCAGTATTGCTGATTGGCTGAGCAGTGGGTCTATCATGAAGCCAAGCTGGAACCGTGGAGACAGTTTCTAGTGTCTTCTCATTGAAGACATCCTTACAGACACTCTACCACCAAGACCTTGCCAATTAAACCAAAAATGTTTATGAAAAGATGTAGAATAAAAAGCCAAGTTCAGGGACCACAAAATGAAAAATGGGAAAAGAGACAGACTTAAAGTGGAGAAAATGTTTTGACAGTGGAAATAAGGCTGTCTAGCGATTCATTTGACAACCAACAGTGGTAATGTTCTTGAGCTCTAAGAAAATGTATCTATTCAGTCTACAATTTCCTCTTCTCTTTCCAACTTGTCTGATCTTTTGTACATATGCTTTGGGCTTATTTACCAGCTGGGGCTTACATAGGTATGTAACATGGAGAAGAAAGAATGATCTGAGATGCTGTAAATGGAAGCATAAATGTTATGTTTGTTCTGAGTCAGATAGATTTCTAGCACTGTCAAAAGAGGATTAAAAATAAGATCTCAGGGACTTGTAAAACAGCCTAGAAATATTTAACAGCAAACCTGAATTTACCTTCCTACAGAAAAGGCTAGTTAAACATTGAAATAATATGTCAGGATGAATTGCTTAGATATATAATTTATAAATAGTAAGAACTTTGAACCAACTTTTAGAATCATATTTTAATCTTTTTGTATAACGCCGGTGGTTATGAAAGCTGACTCACAAGCTCTCTGAATTCCGTTGTGTATTGTCGTGCCTTTTGGACTTGGTCATATTAACAACACTTGCAGCTATCTCCAAAATCTGTGTGTTATTGTTTTAATCCTGTTTGTCAATTTATTTTTCCCCACTGCAACAAATTTTGGGTGGGTGCAGAGTGGTGGTGGAGCAGCACGGCAAGCAGTGAGTGCATCCAGGACCTGCAACTGCTGCCATCTTGGGCCACCATGGAGCCACAGGCTCTTGCTCACACCATCTTGAGGCTACCCCCATGTGGTGCAGGCTGGCAAGGGGCATTTGCCGGGGCCAGGGCAGTGGGCAATGGCAGCGGTGTGGCAGCAGGTGAGCCTGGGTATTTCTGGCGTGCCACTGGTGATGATTTTCCAGACCAAAACTGGCCACCCCCTCTCCCTTTGACAATGGACCTGGAAGGCAGTGTGACATCACCTCCCGGCATCTCTGCAGCAATCCCACTGCTGGCCCTCTGTCTGTCAGAGCCTATCTTGGACCCCTCAGAGGAAAATATTGTACACAAAGGTTTTCTCTCCTCTTTTCATCTGGGGAGTTGGTGGGAACGCATCTACTAATGACACTGCTGGACTGCACTCCATCACTGCCCCTGGCCACCATTATTCTGTGGCTGTGGAACTCCCAAAGAGTAAAAATTAACCCAAGAGGGAGAGAACAATTTTGTTTTTGTTTCACGACAAGTTTCCTGTTGTTCTTTAGTTATTGTTTTGTGTTGTGTGTTTTATCATGTACATCTATACAGATATTTATATATATATATATTTCATAAAAAGCTGGTTTTCCTTTTTCTATATTTTGTGGTCTCTTGGGTGTTTTTTTAAATTTGAACTGTTCAATTGTCTCAAAACCAATATACTGTGGTTAAGCAAAGCCACTTTAGGGCCCCAGGTAGTCCCATGCTGGAGTTGAGAGATCTTTGCCATATAAAGTAGTTTTGATTACTTGAGGGTCTTTTTTGGTTTTGTTTTTTTCTGTAAGAGTAAATATGTGATGCAGCTAGAAATATTCTATTGAGAAAGTGGCTCTAGAAGGTTCAGATTTCTAGCACTTATTTTACTTGCTTATTAAAAATTAATTCAAAAGAGAACTGAGATCAAAAGATGATTTAAAGAAAGATTTAAATTACACCATACCTACACCTTATCGGACCTGTTTAGGCTTTCTCACAGTCTTCGCAGTTATGTTATAGCACACACTGAAAAGACAGACAGAAGACAGATAATTTAACTTACATCTTCATAGACAATCCATAAGAAAAACCTTCTTGGCAAAGTTCTTTCCTCAAAACCACAAAAATGACTAGTACATAATTCAGTAGGAGTTATATATCTCAGATAACAATCTACTTTGTGTGACTTTAAAATTTCAACAAGTTAGTTCCTGATGTGGCCAGTTCCATTCACCCTGACAGGATTGATAGAACATGTCAATGACAGTACCCATTTACCTAGGAAACAATCTGGAATGGAAATGTAGACAGTCCATCTGCCATCAAAAATCTACATCATCCATCAACTTCATGTTTCCTTGGGCAGTCTGAGCGCTTAGTAGCCTATTAAGAATTTATGGGTTTATTTTTTGCCTAAGTGGAGTTCACTCAATTTGCCTGTGTGTAAATACAGAAATGTTGAAAGCACAGCTGGTACCACATCCTCTGGTATTAATTTTGTTCTTGTGTCTGAATCTGGTGGCACAGAGTGACTGACTTATCGAGGATTGTGTTAGCAAAAGCTCTCAATTCCAGCTATTCATCCTAAAGACAAAATGTATATTTTCCCAATTGTATAGCTCTAAATCTAATGTAAGGTAATACCAAAGAAATTCCTAAAGTTACCCAAGAAGGTTGAGATTCAAATCTTTTAACTTTAGCTAGAAAATGATTAATGCCACTCTAAACTAGATATGCCTGTGACGGAGGGGTTTTTATTTCCTCAACCCAAAGCCTAGACAGTTTGCTAAACTATAAAACTAAATTTTAGATGTTTAAAGCTGGAAGAGATTAACCTTTTAAATGGTTGCATCCTAGTCCCTGGATTGTCTTGTTATCCATCCCTGGTTCCTGGTTGCTACTGTCAGAAGGGTACAAATGAGTTGATATTTTTATACTCTGTTTATATGTATTATCTTAAAATGTTTACCTTTGTCTTCATTATCAAGGTATTGCTTTGAAATAATGATTGTTGCCATAGGCAAATAATACTCCAGGACACACACACACCCCCACATATATATATATATATTCTCTATTTGTGAGATATATTCTTGTGGGAATTTCCTTAAAAAAAGAAATCAGTTGCAGTCATAAGACTAAAGTATTCTTGGTGATACTAAATTACTCTAATGAATTTCAAAAACAAAAGGACATTTGCTCATATAATATATATACTTAACATTTGTGAGATTATTTATACAATTTAAAAGATTCAAAATGGTAGGTTATAGAGGCCCTTCATGTTGACATTATTCGAGTGAAATTAGTAATACTTCACAACTGAAAAAGAGAAGCAGAAGCTTCAGGTTTAGACACTTGTTATTTAACTTGAAATCCGCTTTACATTTATGGTAATGGTTCATTCTCATCCTTAAATCCTCATCCTAATTCTCTTTTTCAATCCTGTCTTCAAGAAAAAGAGGAGGACCAGAGAAAGTACACATCTCTAAACTTCATCTCAGTCTCTGGGAAAGCAATACAGCAAATTTACCTGGAAGCAATTTCCAAATATGTTAAGTAGAAGAAAGGTATTTGAACTGGTTGGCAGAGATTTACAAAGGGGAAGTCATGCTTGACCAACATGGCAGTTTCCTATAAGAAAAATGACTAATTTGGTTAAAGGAGTAGGAGGTATTGTTTATCTTGACTTTATCCAGCTTTTGATAGTTTTCTGTAACACCCTCATGGACAAACTGAGGAAGTACAGGCTAGGATAGTGTACAGTCAGGTGGACTGAAACGTCGCTGAACTGCTAGTTTGATAGTGTTGTCATCAGAAGCAAGCCCAGATGGGGGCTAGTGACTAGCACTGTGTCTCAATGAGCCGTTACTGGGCCCAGCCATATTTAACATCTTCATTAATTACCTTTCCCTTTGATGGCAGCACAGAGAAGACCTACAGAAGCTTTGCAGATGATATTACTGGAAGGAGTGGCTGATAGATCAGGTGATTGTACTGCTTCAGAGGGATCCTGACACGGACCTCATGAAGCAGAACAAAGTCCTGCACTGGTAGAGGGTTGGACTAGATGATCTCAAGAGTACATTTCTATCTTCAAAAATTTTGTGGTTCTGTGATTCATTTATGCTGTTTTCTGTGTGTGGTAATTGCCAAAGAGCATAAACATGGACAGGATTTTTTTTTAAAAAAAAAAAATTATTTTCGGTTTTCACTGCAGTTAGGAGAGACTTAGTAGTTATTAAAGACCAATGTAGCAGTACAATGTAATGAACAGAACTTTTTTCTTAGCTTTGGTTGCAGAGAGAAGTCTCTATGATTTGGCATAGCCCTTTAGAGCCTTCAATTCCCAGGTAAAATGATATGCTAGGGCAGTTAGGCTGCTTTTAGTTCCAGGAAACTTTGTATGCACATATTATTCTGCAATGGATTTCCACTACAGGGACAAGTTCACATACTGCCAAGGTAGGAGTTGTCTGTGCCAACAGCATAGACACTAGGACGTGAAATTTATTGCCCATTTGAATTGGTGAAACCTGTAGTAATTATTTCAATAGGGTCAACATGTTAATCATATGGACAAACTGGCGCACATTAGAAGTGAAGACTTTTAAAATCATTGTTTCCCACTGCTTCCTTCATATATGTAATCCTTACCTTCTTATCACAGACAAAAGTTCACATTTTGCACACTACTATATTCCTTTGAGGCAGGTTCTTTCCATTGCAATAAATATCACTGGTTTGTTATTGCTCTCCTTAAAACTACTGGTGGTGAAATATTATTTAAAACAGTTGATTATAAATAAAAAGTTTGCAGTCCTAAAAAAAGACATTATCAAAATAATGTCTGTCCTACAACCTGGAAGTTTTTGCTTTCTTTTAGAAAAGGAGTCCCTTACATTCAAATTTTTAATGAAAAATATGTTATTTAAAAGAAGCGAAAAGTCTCCATTAAAATATTTATTGAAAGAAAATGTTTTGCTTTAATATATTTCTATTTAGTATTATCCATAGTTCACGCTGAAGTTCTGACCAGTCACATTATAATTGCACAGAGGAAGAACAGACATTTTTATTTCTGAAATAAAAATAAAAATTAAAAAATGCAAACCAAAACCTTATTATCAGTGCCAGAACTCCATTTTCTTTTTCAGCTTGACCAAATTAAATGTTTAGCAGGTTTTAAAATTATTATTTTCACTAAAGCTACAAAGAGCAATTGCTTCTATACATCACTTTATAACTTTCATCACCTAATCGACTGGTTCATTTAGGTTTAAGGTAGGTATCTCAAAACAAGATATCTTTGTATCTTATATATTGAATTGTATATAGTAGGTCAGACCAAAGTTTCAGTTTGTATAATATCTCCTCTTCATCTGTAATTATTTAATACCACTTATAAAAAGAGTTTAAGAAATGCACAAGCAGATATTGATACATCTCTGGCATAACCTCACAACTTTAAGCTGTCTGACTTTTTTAGTCAGAATTGATATCTTTTCGCTTAATAGCCCTTGATATATATGTATTTCATGAAATCATCTAACTTACATCACTCCCATGTCTACATCCATCTTTGGGATCACAATGCCTTCATAAATATCTTGTCAAAATTCTTCAGTGTGATGGTGACCTTAAAATATTCAATCATAGCCATCTGTGCCAAAAAAACACAGCCTCATAAATATTTTATAAAAATCTCCTTATAACTCACTGTCAAGACAGCATTATGACTTACATTCACACTCTAATCCAATGAATTAACATATGACAAAGCTTTGTATTTGTCTAGTAGAATGAGAGTTTGCTGTCGTTAGACTTACAACTTTCTTCTCCCCTCTGTTTCTTAAATGTGTTCTCAAGTTAACACATTTGGATTACAAAATTCTTATAATTATTAAATTAAACCAAAATTACATATTCACCCTGGCATTAAGATATCTCCCAGTATGTGATAGGGTACCACTGCTCGATCCCTCTGAATGTGTCTTCTCCAGGCTGAACAAGCCCCACTTCCTCAGCCTCTCCTCATGGGACAAGTGCTCCAACATCAAGACCTTAAAGGGGTCTGTGAGATCCTGAATCTGAATCTCACTTCTTTAATCATTTGGGTCAGAACAAACTAACTTGTGTGTATGTGGCAGAGCCAGAAGCCTGCAGCCATATGGTTCAGTTTGGAGTGCATAGCAGGTCTGCTGCTCTGACCAGGCTGACCACAGAGCACATGGTCCAAGGTGGCCAAAGCACATGGCCAAGGACTATGTGGCTGCCTGCCAATCAAGGATGGCCTGCCTGGCAGCCTGTTCATATCACACCCCCTGCAGCTCCTGACTGGCTGCAGCACCCATCACTCTGGCAGGAGGGTATTGAATGGTCAGCAGACCAGATGCCCTGTCTGGTGGCTGTGGCCATGATAGCCAAACCTTATATGAACATCCCATAGGGCGTCAATTTAGAGAGTGTGTATGGGAGTGAGCTTTCTGTCCTGAAGCCTGGGAGTCCAGTCAGCTGTCTGGAGATCTGACAACATGTGACTTGTGGTAACTATTTTCCTCTTCTTTCTCTTTTCTTTCTTTCTTTCTTTCTTTCTTTCTTTCTTTCTTTCTTTCTTTCTTTCTTTCTTTCTATCGTTCTTTCTTTCTTTCTTTCTTTCTTTCTTTCTTTCTTTCTTTCTTTCTTTCTTTCTTTCTTTCTTTCTTCCTTTCTTCCTTCCTTCCTTCCTTCCTTCCTTCCTTCCTTCCTTCCTTCCTTCCTTCCTCTCTCTCTCTCTTTCCTCTTTTAATCTCTTTTCTTCTTCTATCTCTTTCCTTCTTTTCTGGATAATTTAAAGCCAATTAATAATATTTCACTAAATTTTCTAATGCTTTAGTGCAAAGTTTTTCTTTGGTTGTATGTTATTCCTGTAAACCCTTTTGCCAATACACTTTCTCACTAAATTCAAGGAAATTCTCTTAGAGAACACACAATACCATTTTCTCTGAATGCAACTTCATAGATAATAGCAACCAAAAGTTTTTTGCAAAAGACTGGTTAAGCAAAATCTTTTGAAAGTCATATAAAAGGAATATTTCTGGTTAAGCTTGTATGGTTTCAAACCTGGATATGTACATGGCCCTACACTGAACTCTGTCCAGTTAACTGATATTTGTCTGATACTGGAAGCTCAAACCTGGATGCAATATTTGAGACACTGTCCAAAGTGTGCTGAGTAGAGGAGGATAATCCATTCCTTTTATCTACTTCTGTTCTGCTCCTGCAAACACCTCCTTGCTTCCAGGTGATTACTACCTCATGTTCAGCTTACTGTCTGCCAGAGCTCCAGGGACATTTTTACTGAGCTGCTCCCTGCTCAGTCAACACACAAGCTGTATTTGTTGCAAGGGGCTCTTCCTCCTCCAGTCCAGTGATTCTCATTTGACCTTTCTGAATTTAATAATCTTCCCGTTAGCCCATTCCTCCAGGCTTTCTAGGTCCATCTGGATGGCAGAACTATCCTCTCACATACCAGATGTTACTTCCGATTTGGTGCCATCAGCAGATCAGATGAGTATGATCCATCACCTCCTCCACTGACAAAGATGTTAAGCAGGACAGCTCCCAGGAAAGACCCCTGCATTACTCCATATGTTACCAACTTCCAGGTGGATTATGACCAATTAATCATGACCCCCCGAGCCCAATCATTGAATCAGTTTTTACCCCTGTATTTGTTCACCCACCCAGACAGTAGAGTTCTAACTTGGATACAAGAATATTGTGTGAATCAGTGTTGAAAGCCGTGCTGAGATTAAGGTGAATAGGATCCCCTGCATCACTTGAAGGTGAATGGAGCATTTGCTTTCCCCAATTACCCAGGAACTTTCCTGAGCTCCATGCCTTTTCCAAGAGAGAAAGCAGCCTTTCAAGACCCATTTCTCTCAGCTTCCCTAAATGCAGCATGTAGACTGGTATGGGTCAAGTAAGTGATCTTAACTCACTGCTGTGTATTCTCCTCCCTGAACTCTGCTGCTAAATAAATACAGAAGCCTGAGACACCTTGTTGGTGAAGAGACAAAGTGGAGCAAGGAGTACATGAGACTTATCCACGAATACTGTCACCAAGTTACTCTGTTGCTGCCTTGCTTTTATCTTGAAATTAAAATAGACTCTTGAAGTCTCTTACATCTGAGATGGCCTTCTTTGGACTACCTAGTGTTGAATTATGTGTCAAATTATGTACTTATGTAAATAGCTTTTAAATAAGATAATATTCCAGATTTATTTAGGACTGAAGTTTATTTGGACTTTACAGAATTTACAGATTATCAATACAATACAGCTTTCTATTAGGAGGGAGTTAATATTCTTTCATAACAGACTTTTTCTGTGAAGGCTTTTAGTGCAATTTATTTTCTCATGAAAGAATTTTTTGAGAAGCAATTAAGAATTCAGCTATGTTCAGTTGGCCTTTAGTGCTTTGTAGCTAAAAAATTTGTTTTCTCATTCGATTTCTTCTGAGTGCAATATTGCAACAATTTTTTTTCACTCATGTCAGCAGCCTCAGCATAGAAAAAAAATTCTTCATTGCTATCTTCCCTATTAATTTCACGGTTAGGAGAGAGGTACTGTTTGCCCTGAAAAATAACACTTAAAAATCTCTCTCAACATTGATCTAGCTTTAATATTGAAAATATTTGAAAAATTAAAAACGTTTGCTTGATAAGGTCCCATTAGGCAGTTTGTATAAATATGCTGCCATGCCCCATTACAACTTTCTCTGTTTAATTCTTTTTTATGTTAACTGGATATTAAATAACCCAGGAGCCTATTCCAGAACTAAGACATCACTAAACACCATTATTTGCTATAATTTATGATACTTTACTATACGTTCCATGGTCTTCTGTGCTATCCAGACTGGTAAACTCACTTTTCCCAATCACCTCAGTAACATCATCATTCTTCAAGTTATTCTCAGACAGCCAAGGTCTTGTGCTGTAGTGCAACAGAGCCTAGTAAACTACTTGCCGCAGCCCACAGGATTATCTCTTTACACTAAGAGGTTCCGTAATCCCCAAACTGTGAAACAATCTCAAAAACACCATGTGAAATCATGGCTTCTTGGAGGAGTTTGAGATTTAGCCCCCCAGCCTTTACCTTGTAGGTGGGACTCTGCTCTGCTGTGTAGGGTCTCACAATGTGGGGGTGAGAATATAAAGTACTGTTCTAGGCAGGGCACGTACCTAAATGAACTCTTATAATAAATGTGGAGCACGTAGGAATACCTTTGCCCCTATAAGGATTCACCAGAAGGGCAAACTTATAGTTAAGTGTCTATATCAGGCTTTTGTATGATATTTAGAACTATTATCACTCTCTGTAGGACTGCTTTTGCAGATCACTGGAAGAAAACTCAGAAGATGATCTTCTGAAAGAAATTTGCCCATATGATTTTCGGGACCTTCTACAGCGGTGATGAATGTCTACTTTTCCCTTTTAGTACAGTCAAAAGGGCCCAGTACACTTCTTCAAAGATAGCTTAGAGTAATAAAGACAGTTATGTATGCAGAGTACCAAGTTGTCCATTCAATCTATGCAGAGGGAAACCCGTCACCAAGAGGGATGGAAAGAAGATTGGATTTGGGGTTGGATCACTAAAAGCAGATGAAGGTAGCAACTGGGATAGACCTCTCCATCTGCATGGTTGGGCCTCCCAGCCCATGTGGCAGCAAAGACTGAGGTTGGGTTAGCAAAAGTCTTTAGAACCTCTGGTAAAAGCAAACAAACAAAAAGCAGAGCTGACAGATAAGAAGATACGTAATTAGCAAAAGAACAGAGAACAAATAAGGAATAAAGTAAAAGAAATACATTATGTTATTACAGCTAGTAAGCTGAAAAAAAATGGAAAGGTTCATGAAGGAATGTTAAGTATGCTGGAAGATTTTTCATTTAGCTGAGCTTGTATTTTTGCAGATATGTCTAAAATCCAATCTAAGACTGTCTTCCTACACTTCAAGCCCATTACTACTTTTCTGTCTCTAATGAGTCTTTCCAGAGACATCCCATATTTCCAGTGATAGTGATCACGTCCTCTGTCACTTATAATTTGGGCAGAATATTCTTAGTTTTCTTATATTTTCTACTTCAAAGGTTTTATATTCTAAAACTGCTAAACTTTTTTCCTGCTGTACAGTAATGCTAGTTGCTGATTCAAGGTAATGTTTCACTTCAGGGCTGAAATAGAGCAGGATAATTGCTTTCTGTACTTTATATCTAGTTCTATTAAGACTAGGCATTGTGGCAGTGTAACACTCCACATCTAAGCCCCACACTGCCTGGGCAGTTTACATACATTTAAGAAGTCAAGAAATTTTACCTGCACAAACTCTTGCAAGGCCTGTGGCACTTCATTCCTTGAATTGTGTAAAGAGAGCACACTACATGTGTCTTCCCAAGAGAACTTCTTTCAATTTAGTGAGAAAATAAGCATTTTGGCAAAAATGCCTGAAGTAACATATAACCAAGGCAGAAGCATTATAACAAAAGTAACCAGCAAACAAAGACAGAGCCACAAAAGTACCAAGTCCTAAGCAAGCAGTAACCCACTTTAGTAGAATACAAGACCATTGGCATTAATTACCTAAAAGAGTGAAGAAAAAAAAGAGATTAAGAGTAAAGAAAAAAGGGAGAAGAGGTTAGAAGACACAGCTACCATCAAAGAATCCTGTAGATAACATCACAACAACAGAACCCCCAGGAGGAAGGCCAAAATGGGGCTCATCTGTGCTGTATTTATGAGGTTTGGCCACTGTGGCCACCCCTCCCAGGCAGAACACTCGGGTCACTGACCACTGAGTGCCCTCCAGGCCAGAGTGATGGGTGCCACAGCCAAACAGGAGCCCCAGGGCGTGTGGTGTGGATGCCGCCAGTCAGGCCTTCCGTGGTCGACAGGCAGCCAATGGCTGCTGGGCCACGTGCGCTCTGTGGACTCGGCCACGCCGGCTGCAAACCATGAGCCTGCAGGGCCACGCCTGGCCCTTCCCTCGCATTTACCGTGAGTTGGCTTTTACCTGCAAAAATTCAGTGAGATATGGATCCGGTCTCTCACAGGCAAGAACTTTTTCTGCAGTAGTTGCACAACTAACTCATGCTCAGTCCTTAATCTGCTTTAATTTCCACCAGCTGAAACAACTGCATCTTTTTCATGAACAAATTTTATTTGAAAAAGAAGTCACTGGATTGTCTATCACTACTTTACCGAAGAAAAAATAAAGAAATAAAAAGATTGATGTACAACTTCTTGTTTAAGAAATGAACGGCAACCGACATTTTGCAAGGAGTAGGACCACTAATCTTTGCTGCAATAGGTCATTGTGTTATAAATGCTTTCAGTTTACTACTAACTGATGTGTAGCCACAATTGTTGTCAGTAAACCATGGGAAGTTTGCCTCATCATTCCTTACTCGCATACTCAAGGCGTGGAATATCTATCACTGTGAAAACTTCTCACCCAACCCAAAGCAGAATAATTCAGTTCAGCACGAGGCACATCTGTGTTTAATTCTAAGTCAGCCACACAGAGGGAAGGAAGAGTCCTAACTTTTTTTCCCATGTAGGTGTCCCAGACTAGGCACAATCTAGCTTCAAATTCTAGGAAGCTATTGCTTGAGTTGTGCCTGAATTCAGTCTCCTTGGCAAAGCTGAGATCAGTGTGTAACTCTAAGATGAAATGCGAACAAATAGTTTTCAGCTGTGTGAAACAAGTAAGTGACAATGATATATTAGCAGATTCTGAGTGCATAGGCAATTTAACACAACAACTTTTTATTAATGATAAACTCGAGCATCCATTCTAGAAAAGGGAAAATTACTATGGATATTTTGAATTTAAGTTAACAACCACATGAAGAGGAAAAGGAGGTTTAATTCAGGAATCCGTATAACTACTAATTAGTTTTCATGTGCAAGAACAGGACTTTAAATTCACAGAGTTAATTAGCTGTTTCATGATTCCATAATGTTTTCTGTGTTTATTATGCTCATAAACAAGTCTTTTTATTAGAAATTGATGGATGTTGAGATAGTTGCACAACCAAAGTAGACTACACTAGAAAACTGAGGATCTGAATCACAGGTACAGCTAACCCAAGTCTACATCATAGAACTGATTCATTTACAGAACTTCATGACTGTTAAAAAAGAAAGTCTGGTAAAGAAGCCAATGAATGGAATCACTGTTAATAATTGTAACATACAATAGTTAAAAAAAAATTAAAAAGAAAATTAAAAAGGCACAAACAAAAAAATTAATACTTAAGCACTCAGTGATTGACAGGTCCTACTTTGAATGCAAATTCTTATCATATTTGAAGTGAAATTTACAAGTGTCTCTATTGAAAAGACTTAGCATAATTGCAGAATCTGGCTATCACAGTTTAGTAGTCCTTCTCATGCATACTGTTAGGACTGGGCCACAGATGAAAAGCACTATAGGTGTTCTTTTCCTTGAATTTTGCACTAATTAACCACCAGAAAAAAATCAGAGCTAATTGTGGTAGTAGAGACAACCACCAAAATTTTGCTTTGCCAACTGAACACACAAGCTAGAGAATTATCTTACTGTTAATTCTCTTTCCTCTTAATCCACAAATCATAGAATAGTTTGAGTTGGAACTCTCAAACTCCTTAAAAAAGGAGTTTAAAAATTATGTCATCCAACACCCCTGTAATGAACAGAGACATCTTTAACTAGATAAGCTTGTACAGATCCCTATTGGACCTGGTCTTGAACATTTCCAAGAATGGGGCATTTGCTTCCTTTCTGAGCATCCTATGCCAATGTTTCACCACTCTTATTGCAAAAAACTTCTTTTGCGTATATAGTCTAAATCAACCCTCCTTTATTTTAAAAGTATTACTCCTTTTCTTTTTTTGCAGCAGGCTCTGCTAAAAAGTTTGTGTCCATTCATCTTATAGGTCCCGTTCAAGTACTGAAAAGCCACAAGAAGATCTCCCTCTAGCTAAGCAAACCCAAATCTCTCAGCCTTTCCTTGTGGGAGAGGCTATGCTCCTTTCTAAACAGCAGACCAATTTTAACAAGAAGGCTATACAGTTCGTTCTATTATTGTACAGTATTAGGATGCTCCCTACCAGGACATGAAGGTGAGAAAGACTTGGAATACAAGACTTTGAGCCATTGAGAAAAGCTACATTCAATCTGGTACTTATAAAAATAGTAAAAAGAAGGCACTAGCATAATTTCTTTTAGCAATGTTTTAGAAACAAACTAGTAGCCTTGATTAATCCCTTGTAAATATAGATGCTGGAAAAATTGTCAGTTTCTGTGCAAAGTTATTAGTGTAATGGATGTAAGATATTTCTACTCTAAAAAAGTGACGAGTGTTGCTACATACAGTGCTTTGTCTGGACTTTATAACCATGCAAGCCATTTATTGGATTTGTGTGTGCTTACATATGTCTCAAAAACATGCACATTTATTTTAGAAATAACCTTAGAAATCTTTGCACAATCAGCAATTAATAATAAAAAAACCCATGAGGTAGCTGTAAGAGTAAAGTTATAGTGTCTGTATATATCCTTTTTTTTCACAGCTACATAGCAATACAAAAGATTCTTAAAACCAACCTAAGTGAGCACACCAAAGTGGGCAGCTGAGCTTGGCCCAGTCTCTTAAATAGAACTGTAATACTTAAAATTCGTGTACAGAATGGCCCTACATGCACCAGAATAGATGTACTTTGTGCTACTGAAATAGCTCAAAGAGCACTTAAAATTACTTCCTACAAGTGGTTGAACGTACTTGTATATTTTCCATTTGATGAAACAGATGTTTCCCTCTCACAATGTGAGAACATCTTTAATGGCATAGAGCTATCATAATGTCACAATTTCTCTTCTGTAAAAGGAATTGTATACCAAAGCCAGGTGGCAGAATCAGGGGCTGAGCTTACTCCTGTTCATCTTATCAGATAAAAAAAATTCTTGCATGACGTAGTTCAAACATCCCTGATACAAAGCTAAGGGTAGAGGGAGAGTTAGTTATCACATTGCAGCTTGTTCTTTTGAAGATTTAAACTGTGTACAGACACTTCCTGCTACAATGGCAGCTGTAAGCAGTCTAGCTAAGATGTCTAAGGAAATCTAGTATCTGTACACCTGTATTTCCACTAATAGTAAATGCTAGAAAAAAATAAACATTACAATTGCCACTGTGAAAATACTGTGGTTTTTAACACAACAAGTCATTAGATAAGTCAGACTTCAGTGATTCACTGTTACTAGACTCAAAGATCTCTTTGCTAAAAGGATTCTATGCTTCAGGTTAAAATGCAATTGATTTTTATTCGTGAATGATGTTACAATATTTTCTAGAAGAGAAGAATATTTGCTGAGACCACCTGTAATTCTACAATCTTTAAAAATCTCATACTCTGCACAATCTTATCTCTAGTGTAAAATATTACTAGTTTTGTGTCCAGGAATCTTGACTTGTGACTTATTGGTGAATGTATGGGTCAGCTCCTTCCTTGTTTAGTAGCAATGTCTCAACACGAATGTACATTTACCACAGATTAGTCGACGTAGCAGTTATTAAAAAGTGTGTTTTCTTTTTCATCTATGCTTTTGCACTGTAGTAGATATGGATGAAGATGGACAGAAAATAAAGTGAAATGATATTAAGATATCAGGATGAATTTTAGAAAGCAAAAAGTGCCACTGTCACATATGAAAAAATCCTTGCATCGCTTCCTTTAATGTTTCTTGTTAAAGAATATTTAAATAAGAATCCATATCTTTTTCATTCTCAAGTGATATTGGTATGTGTGCATAATTAAATATATGCATGTTTCATATGGATGTTTATGTATCAAAAGATAAACATCAGAAACACATGGACACATATATTCACAGACTTCTTAAATGCTTTTATTGTATCTGAACTGCTGCTTCTGGGGTTTTTTACCTTTCTTGTCATAACACAATGTGGCACACAGGTACCCCTCAGCTTTAGAAATTTGATCCTGCTAGCTGTGTTGTACTTGATGATTTATAAATGAAAGAAAAACCTGTCTCTGTTAGAATGACTGTTTCCCTAACATATTTGAAGGAGCATGTCTCCTTCAATAACTGCAGTTCAACTTAATTAGGCACTGAGTCCAGAACAGGCATCTGGGATCTTTTGTGTAGAATCAGGAAATACAAAAGGCTGCTGTCACAGAGGTATGCCAACAACTTAATGTAGGAAACAAACTCAGAAAAGCTCTAGTTTGCAACCAGAACCCATGGCCAAAACTCACAAACATGATGACACCCCAATACCATTTAGGTTATGGTTCCTGCATGCTGTCAAGGCCCAAAGTGTGTGTGCGCACACCCACACATATATATGCACACACACACACACACACACACACACAGAAGGTCTCTCAGGAGTACCCAGAAGGTGTGTGTAAAATCCCAAAAGATAAAGGAATAATGTGTATGTCTAAAAAACCAAGACCTGAATGACTGTGGAGCCAACCAAGGACTGTTGGTAATAATAGACAAGAAATATTCTTAATAATCAAGGAGTTCTGCTATTAAAACATTGTGAGAACTAGATTTGGCTCTAGAAGGGGAGCCATGCAGGGATAGGACAGCACTTTTCTGGGACAAAGAGCCTTTTCGTAGTTCCTGGAGATAAGCACAACACAGACCAGTGCAAGCACAGGAATGAGGCCAAGAAGTAGGTATGGACTACAGGCAGGGGATTAAGACCACCAAGACCTCCAAACCAACCAGAAGGAGGTTAATCTAACTGATTTGCATAGAAAGCGAAATACCTTTCACACTACCCCTTTGCCTAAAACCCACTGCTTTGTTCTTATATACCAGGTCAGGGACTAATATACCAATTTCCATGTCAAGTGTGTAATTTACTGATAAAATTTTATCATTGTAGGCCCTCTGGCTTTTGTATTTTCCTTCAAACATGAGCATTTGTGAATCTTGGATGCTTTCTTCAGGTTAAGGGTGGGTTGTCACACACTTTGACCCACCCAAAGGGTGGAATGATTATTCACAGGTATCCAGGAGAGAAAAAAGTCACTTATGGAGGGGACGGTGTGGTGGTTTGGCACCACTGTTTTAATTAAGGGCAAGCTCGACAGTGACAAGAAGACTGAACAGAATTTTGAACAACAGGGAAACAGTTTATTCATCTGGAGCTCAACCAAATTAAAATAACAGTTTAAGAGAACTCCAGACTTAACACAGAATTAAACCCAACAAAAACCATGTGAAAAGGAAAAAAAAGAAAAAAAAAAAAAGAAATAAGGGAACTGCTTTCAAAGGCCAGGCAGGCTGGCCCAGGAAAAGCAGTGGGAAGGGAAAGCCACTTCCTTCTTTTTTTTCCCTCTCTCTGGTGGTAGCCAACTCCCAGTCCTTGATGTCTCTGAAAAACACAACACAGTGAAAGGTCCTCCCCCCAACCCGGGATGTTATTTTGGGGAAGCTTTCAACCTGCAGTTGTGCTGGTGTGGCTCTGGCGCCAATGGGGGTGGGCGGAGCCAAGCCACGAGGCCTGGGAGTCGGAGGAGAGAAGCCGTGCTGCTGCTCTCCAGCTTTACAGGAAGCCAAAGAGAGTGAACTTCTGTTGTTTCAGGGTTTTAAGCTCTCCAATTCCCACACGAATCTCGTAGTCCTCTTCCTGACTTCACCCCTTCGGATTGGCCAGTGGTTTGGACTCCACCTCCCCCTTCGAGATTCCCGGCTCCAACAAAATGGTGGTTCCCAACAAAATTTGGGAGCCGATGACTCCCCAGCGCCATCTTTTACCAGCTGCAGGCTGGCTGCTGCCTCTCCAAGGCACCTGCTGACCGTGGGGACCCTTGAAAAGGGGTCCCCAAGGGCTGCAGGAACTGCCTGGGCAGCCAACATGCCCATCCCGCCATCTGGGGGCCGTTCCCGGCACCCCTGACACCACGGGGCCCCCTGCCAGGCTTCCTCATGGCAGTGCGGCGGCCGGTGCCGGGGGGGAAAGGTGTGCGCGCAAGAGCAGCCGCTGCGAGGGCTCGGAAAAAAACGGCAAACACCCTGCACAGCACCGCGTCCCGCCACGGAGCTGCAAACTAGTGCCCGCAGCCCACTGCCTCTGCCCCGTGCCCCGCAAACCCCACACCAGCACCGTGGGCTCCCGGAGCCGGCCCTACACGCATTGGGCACCAGCCCTGGTGCAGCCCCACACACCACGGGCTCCCAGCCCTGCACACCGTGCCAGGGCCGCACTGGAATTAAACCTGCCACAGCGTGTCCCAGGGAAAACCAGCGGTGAGTCGGGGGGAAAGCGAGGGAAGGTTATTAAGGGAAGGAAAAAAAACAAACCCAAAAACACCCAGGGTTTAAAAGGAAACATCTCCTTTCCTCCTCCCAATATCTCTAAGAACCCCGCAACCCCCTCCCCTCTCCTCTCAAACCCCCACAGATGGTAAGAGCACTCAGACCTGGAAAGTCTCCCAGGAGCCAACCCAGTCCTCATGGAGGGCTTGCCCTAAGAGACCCACAGCTGTGGATCCATGCTGTACATGCACAAGTGCAGGGGACACTGTGGGGCACAAAAGACTGGCAGCCACCTGGATCATCAATGGGAGCAGTTGTGGGGGTATATATCTGGCACAAGGGCTGCCATTCTCTCTTCACTCCTTACATGTTCAAGTGCTGCCTTCCTACTCATGTTTAGTTCAAATAAAAGTATTATCCAAACAAGATAACAGGATCACAGAATTGTGGAGAAATCCAGATTTTGGAGTGCTATGATATATTTGAAAGGTCCTGGATAACTAAATTTGACAACTGCCTGCAGCATCTTTATCTGCCCTTTCTTTCATAGCTGCCAATTCTGGTTTTTTCTCCTCTTTTAGAGTTTGAAGATGTGACATTTCCTTTGGTCATTTTTCACACATTTTTATGTTTTAGTTTGGGTGAAAAATTAGAAACCTTGTAGTTGTAAGATAAATTAATTAACCTTCATCTTAAAAAAGAACCTCTATAGCACCTCTAAAATAAATGTTTCTACAATATGTGTCATATACAGTGCATCATTGTACCAGATAATGGATTCACTGGCACCTGTTTTATATCCAAATGCCAAATCTGCCCAGATATTTGTTGCATTGCTGGTTATTACTCACTAGCTATTTATAGATACACCATCCTTATTTAGAGTATTTCCTTTCTGTTTTCCATATTCATGTACTATGAACATACATGTTATAAGTATGAAAGTTCAACTGATGCAGACTAGTGAAACCTAACCTTTTAAGAGGATAGGAAATTCACAAGTAAGAAGCACCTGACGCAATAAAAAAGGAAATGTGTCTACACATACAAGGAAGACAGAGTCAAAAAATCCCTACGCCCATGTTCTGGCCCTATTACTTTAGTCCAGTTCAGAATCAATATAATCACCGCTCTGGGACACCATTGCCTGGGATTTTTCTGAAATTTATAGTTTATTTGTGATTTGTAGTTTGGTATCAGTTCTTGGGAGGTTGTTTTAGAACTAAGACAAAAGAAAGATTGCTATCTGAATCCTTTCACAGAAACACATTGCCAGTCAACCAGATGCTTTACATGTTTCATAGCACATAGTTACATTACTGGAATCCCAAATTAAGTTACCTTGTAATAAGAGTCTTAGAACTAGAACTAATCAGCAGAGATGTATTAAGATCTAAGTGCTAAGAGCAGAAATATTTCAATAAGACTATAAGCAATTGTCTTTACGCACGTAACAGCAACATCCATAATCTTTCTCATTTTCTCAAAATAAATCCTTTTACAAGTTCACTGAGCAACCACATCTCGCTCATGCTTTTCATCTACATTCATAGCCAAACAAGGCCACTGATCAGTTTTTATATAGTGTCTTAGCTGTTAGAGCATTCATTTCAAATATAGTTCTTCCACTGTAAGAAGCTTAAAACATATATTTTTTACTTTTCTGTGTAGAGTAATCAGCAGTCACAGACCATTCTATGTGATAGAGTCCATCCAATCTCCTGTTGACTGTAGGCCATGCTCCAGAAATAACTTAAAATGCAATGAGTCCTAAAAAAAACATTCTAGAGGGAAAGTATTCTAAAGTTTAATAGCTAGGACATTCAAAGCAGGGTACAATGTCCAAATGAGACATGGAGATACAGCTGTTGATGTGCTCAGCTGGCCAAGAAGGCCAATGCTGTCCTGGGCTGTCTCAAAAATAATGTGGCCAGCAAGACTACGGCAGTGATTGTCCCACTGTACTCACTTTGATGAGGTCACACCTCAAGTCCTGTGTTCAGTTCTGGGCCCTTCACTACAAGAAAGACACTGAGGTGCTGGATTAACTCCAGAGATGGGCAATGAAGCTGGTGAAGGGTCTAGAGAGAGTAAGTTCTGTGAAAATCAACTGAGGGAGCTGAGGTTGCTTAGCCTGGAGAAGAGGAAGCTTGAGGGAGACCTTACCATTCTCTATAACTACTTGAAAGAAGGTTGTAGCAATCTCGGGGTCATCCTCTTCTCCCAGGGAACTCACTACAGGAAAGAGGAAATGCCTCAAGCTGCACCAGGAGACATTCATGTTGGCCATCAGAAAGAATTTCTTCACTAAAAGGTGGTTAAGCATTGGAATGGACTGCCTAGGGAACTGGTAGAATCACCATCCCCGGAAGTGTTCAAGAAATGACTGAACATGGCACTTAGTGCTGAGGTCTAGTTAATATCTTGGTGTTTTGTCCAAGGTTTGACTTAATGTTCTTAGAGATCTTTTCCAATCTTATTATGCTACATTTATATTCATCTTTATATCACTTTATGCAGTTACTTCATTTGACATATAATTAATTAAACAGCTCAAAGCAAAGATAAAAAAAACCCTGCAACAATAAAGATGGGTCATATCTTCAGGATAATTATTATATATATTATGATATATGTAATGTGTGAAATATATATTATATATTATTATTATTGTTATATATACCCATTCTATGTACCAATAAAATTTTTCTTTGTTATTCTGTTTTGGTTGTGACATGAAGTGACATCATAATGCAATGGAAATTTAAGGGAAGAAGATTGTTTAAAAAATATTGCATATGTTATTTATTATATAGATAACACTAGCAGTATGAAAATAATTAATTTCTGTTCCTATAAAATTGAAAAGAATTGTATTGACTTTTCAGAATACCTTGTCAGATTTTGAACTTTCTTTCATCATCTTAAATTAACAAATGCTTATTGGAAACACCTAGGAAAGTCCCCTTTGAATTACAGCTCGTAATAAAATATACTTTGCAACAAATTTACATAGATTTACGTCTTTGATTGTTCGGTTTTTGTTTTGTTTTTAGAAACATATGAACAAATTATAGGCTTCCTTTGAGCTGTTTTGTTTGTGCAGTAGACCTCTGTGATGATTTTGGTAGCTATCTCCAATTATTACACATATGCTTGAATACACATGAGAACACAGGCAGATGTACAACAATATTTACATATATGTCTATTTTAAAATTAACCACTGAGATCTGCACTAACTAAAAAGCATTTGAGCTGTCACTATTATTTAGGTATGTTTACCTAAATAAATCATGAAGCTGGTAGCAAAGGTGATTATTTAGGTAAGTGTTTTAATATTAAACCTGGCTCTGCCATTCAAAGGCAAAGAAAGCGCAAAAGTTTGTAGAAAGGAGTGACAAAGTACTCTTCCAGGGCATTATAAAAGAAAACAGCATTGCCAAGGTGCTTGTTAGTATTGATCTCAGTACTGTATCTTTAGTATACCTTAACAACTTAATAAGCAAAGCCACAATGCAGTCAGAAAAGCAACAGAAAAACAAAACTTATATCATAGCCTGAGCCTGCTCTTGTTGCATTTCTCATCATGTCAAGACTGGTCCAGTTCTGAGCATATGGAAGGGACTACCTCTAGGGGCAGAAAATTGAAAAACAGTTCAGATATTTTCATAGAAATCTCAGAATACCTGATGTTGGCAGGGTCCTCTGGAGATCCTCTAGTCCAGCATCTCTCTTCAGAGTAGGATGACCTTATGCAGGTTGCTGAGACATGCATCTTGTTAGGTTTTGAATAGCTGCAAGAAAAGTTTCCCAAACCTAAACTCCCAAAAAACACCTCTAAGCAACCTGTCACAATGTTTGACCACCCTTATTTAAAGGGTTTTTTTACTCATTGCCTCCTGTTTTTTCACTGGACACCACTGAGAGAAGTCTGATTCCACCTTCTCTCTCTTTACACTGGTGCAGCTTTGCCTTGAATATTGCCTCACTGCAATATAAGAAAGATATTAAGCCATTAGAGAGCCTACAAAGAAGGGCAACAAAGATGGTGAAGGGCCTTGAGAGGAAGCCGTATAGGTTGATCTGTTCAGCCTGGAGAAGAAGTGACTGAGTGGAGACCTCATTGCAGTCTATAACTTCCTCATGAAGGGAAGAGGAGGGACAGACACTGATTTCTTCTCTGTGGTGACCTGTGACAGGACCTGAAGGAATGGGCTGAAGTTGTGCCAGAGGAGGTTTAGGGTGCATATTAAAAAAGATTCTTCACCTAAAAGGTGGCTGAGTGATGGAACAGGCTTCCTAGGGAAGTGGTCACAGCACCAAGCCTGACAGAGTTCAAGAAGTGTTTGGAAAATGTTCTTAGGCACATGGTGTGACTCTTGGGGTTGGTCCTGTGCAGGGCCAGGAGTTGAACTACATGATTCTTATGGATCCCTTTCAACTTAGCAGATTCTGTGATTCTGTGGTTCTTTCCTACCCCCTAATCAAGCATCCATACAGACAGATAAGTTGCTCTGATGAGTCACTGTTGCTGACATCTCTCCATCCCTTGTCCCCATCTTCTTGAGGCTAAATAGCTCTGCCTTAAGAGCTTCAGTTGCTTCTCTGGTTTAGTTATTTCTTTTTTCACAATAATTATCTATGAATCTATTTTTGTTGCCTCAAAACTTAACATTAGTTGTCTCTACTGAAGACTAAATAGAAGAATGTCTAGGCAAAGAATAATCCTCCACTGGCATTCACTGATAAAATCATTTCCTATATATGCACTGATATCACACACTTAGGGGGCACATGGTGGTTTTATTTTGCTTGTGAAAGGTAAGAAAAACAGATTGCAATTGAACAAAATTATCTTCATCTGTAGAGCAAAGGTTTCTTGTGTGTCCATATAAACTATTGCTCTGCTTTCAAAACCTCCTGATTTTTGAGTAAATGTTTCTGTATTTTTAACTTTCAGTTGTGACATCAGTGTATACTATTTGTCCATCTCAATTTAAGAAATTAAGTAATCCTTCAAATTAATCCCAATGAAATTGTTCCTATGCTTAAGCAATGCATTAAAAATGAGAGAAGAAAAATAAAAAAAGAAAAAACATTCTGCATGCTCAGATCATATTGAATCTGTACAGTGAAGCTAGGCAGCTGCTGCTGAAACCATTGGCAGAAATACCAACTGCTTAAAAGCTCAGTCCCAGACTGAACTTCTGCCATTCTAATTTCATCTCTAGCTATGAAGTTATTTAACATTATTGCTGTGAAAAAACATTTCTATCAGAAATACTGATTGAAGGAATAAAAGGTCTCGTTCATGTAATTTTACATTTCTATAAAACCATGAAAGTTATGGTTTAATTGAATCTCTTTACATAAACTTATGCATGAGTTTTTTAAAAAGTAAGCACTGTGATAAAATATTAAGATTACATATTAGAAATTAGACAGCTAGTCTCAAAGTATGACATATAATGATAGAAATTCAGACCTCAAAACCTTAGGAAAAGGACAAATGTCTTAAGATAAGCTGC
Organism: Serilophus lunatus; assembly: GCA_013399895.1. NCBI lineage: Eukaryota > Metazoa > Chordata > Aves > Passeriformes > Eurylaimidae > Serilophus > Serilophus lunatus. The sequence continues at coordinate 99,537 of VXBA01005355.1, forward strand.
TGATATAGACCATAGCAGGTATTAATGTCATGAAAAAATAAAAATGTTAACAAGTCAAGAAGTGTTAGAATTCCTATGGAGTATTCCATTGTAAAGTACATGAAAAAGTTTGGAGTCAAAGTACTGCTCTCTCTTAACATAAACTGCTAGTTTGCAGTATTGTAACTTACAGTACTAGTGAAGTAACATTGCCAAAACTTCAGAGGGATTATAAGCATCTGTGAATGGGCTGGGGAGGATTACCCCATTTTTTTCATTTCCTTCCTGTGTGAGTCTGCCATAGACTTCATCTCCTTTGCAATAGATTCTCTTGGATCAGAGTCAAATCCTCTCACGCCACCTGCAAATCTGATACTAGAAGCTCTAGTTCAGGGCAAGGTGGGGCAGTTAGACTTTGAGAGTTAGGCTGTTATTGCTTAGAAATAGAATGAAAGTAATGTGCTACTGCAGTGTGATATAGTAGGCAAAAAACCTCGTCAAATATTGAACTGTAAGAAGTAAATGTAACTATGGTTTTTCTTTCCCAAATGAATGATGCTTCCATTGGAACTGCCTGGAAACTGCAAGAAACCAGATATTTTTTGAAACCATGAGTGTTTTTTACAATTAATCTATTTCAACTATTTTTTTCCCCATCTCCACAGTCAATTTGAGCACAAAAGAGCAGAAGCCCCTCCTTTAGTGGTTGAGAAACAGAACCAAGCTTTCTGGCTCCCAGCACCCTCCCGAAGCTGCCAGACTACAATTACTGCAGTTTTTATTACTTCAGAAACCAAGAAGATCTCTGTCATTTCCAAGTGGCCGGTCAAGCTGTGGTTAGCTTAGCATTCTGGCAACCTAAATTCCTCTTGCAATAATGATTTAATGCATTATTCACCAGCCTCTGTTTCTCTAACTTGTGTAATGCTGTTACTCAGAAGGTGCCTGAGTACATTTCAGCAGAATGAATTTGGACTCAGAACAGAAAGACAATGAGATTCCCATATGCTTGGCACCAACTCCTTCAGTAGCCCCTATCCAGAGGGATAGTTGAAGATTAGCTGAAGACAGACTGTACTTCTTTAGCAGGTTTTCAAAATACAAATGAAGAGGCAATTTCATGAATGGCTGTGCAATCAGGTTTTATTCATTGTATATTTTCATTTAATTTCCAAGGTACAGAAAGAGATATTGAGATATGTATTAAGAAATGCAACTAAAAACTAAGCAAAAAAAAAAAAAGTAGAAGAAATTGGTAAAATTATTTTTCCTTCTTTAGAGGAGATAATCTGGAACATAGTAAAGTACATGAATATCTTTACTCTCAGATCAGTGAGGACAAAAGCAAACAATAAGGTTCTAATTTTTTGCTCTCCTTCTGATAGTCTCTTGTTCGAATTCCCTTTAGTTTGTGTTGTGACCTCTGTATGGCTTTTTATTTTTTTAATTCCATGCCTGAGAGAAAACTCCTACATGTCTTTGTGGTGTATAAGAGACTCAATGAAGTATCCTTTTCCAAAACTTCTAATTCTAGAGAAGATGAAATCAAGTGTCAAGATATTTTAGATAGAATTGCTTTTCACTGAGCAATTGCAGTTTTATACATGGAAGAATCTAACAGGAATGTAGTTGAATTTTATTTTTTGAATGGGAGAAATCTGAGTTTATTATTTTAATAAAAATGTAACTAATTTTATTCAGATATTTGCATTACATAAATATGAAAAAATAAAGATAAAATTAGTATTACATATGTAAGGGGTTTTCCCATTTTATCATATCATGCATGTTTAATTTTCTCAGCAGATTTTGAATTATTCTTCCCAGAAAAACTTGGGTTTATTTGAGGGGGGGGGGGGGGGGGGGGGGGG
>VXBA01005355.1:101463-166467 GCA_013399895.1 Serilophus lunatus
GGGGGGGGGGGAAGGAAGGAGATTTTTTTTGTTGTTCATTTGTCTGATTTTTTGCTTGTTTCTTTGTCCTTTAAATGTTGGTATTTCTTATGAAAGGGAAATACTGACTCCTACCCATCCTTCTAAACAGACTGATAGAATGTGGAAGCAAAAGAAGAGTAATGGATGAGCATTTTTATTTGTGAATGCATTGTAAATATTCCCAAACACAATAAAACTAATTTTTAAAATATAGATAAAAACCACAATAGCATTGTTTGGAACCTAGCATTGCTCTCTGCATACTTGTAAGTAGTTGTATCTAGAGCTGTATTAGAAAAATATTTTCATTCCAACAGAGGGACTATTAGAGCTAAATGTGAATGTGTTAACTGAATTATCTCCATGAAAATAGAGCCAATCAGAGTTAAAAATAACCGTAAAGGTCACTGAATTAAAACATTTAGAGAGTAGATTAGGTACTTGGAAAGTTTATGCCCTTAGCATATAAAGCAAATAAGGCAACAGCAATAAGGACATTCAGAGATAGCCTTGTGCAATTATGGGAGGAAAAGGTAAAATCTGAGTTTTGTTGAAGATATTGCCATGATAATGCCAAGGGGTCGGCACTTTGTGTTGTAACCTGATTGCCACATACACTGTAAAATGAGCACAGTTATATAAGTGATATTGCAATGATTCACATTTAAGTGAGCACAGTTTTTACACAAACATGATCATTAAATAGCAAAAGTACAATTGGTTCAGGAAGACCTGAACATATAAGTTGGTAGAAAAATGTAGCTTGCTTTATTCATGAGCTTGGCCAACAGGTTGAAGGAGGTGATTCTTCTATTCTACTCTGCTGCTGTAAGACTCCGTACAGAGTACTGCATACAATTCTGGTGCCGCCAAGATAGCGATGACGTGGAGCTGCTGGAAAAAGTCCAGAGTGGTGCCACAAAGTTGATAAGAGAACTGGAACACCTTGCTATGAAGACAGGCTGATAAAAGTTGAGACTGTTAAGCCTGGAGAAGAGAAGGCTCATAGCAACCTTCCAGTATCTAAACAGGTCCTACAGGGGAAAGGGACTCTGTCAGGAGCTGTAGTGATAGGACATGAAGTAATGGGTACAAACTGAAATGGGAAATTTAGGCTGGATGTTAGGAAGCAATTCTTTACTTTGAGGCTGATGAGATGCTAGAACAGATTCCCAGTGAGGTTGTGGATGTCTCAATCCAGGCAGTGTTCAAGCCCAGATTGGACAAGGCCTTGAGTAACGTGTTCTAACAGAAGTTGTCCCTGCCCATGGCAAGGGGGTTGGGACTGGGTGATCTTTAATGTCCTATTCAACCCTCGACATTCTATGATTTTATGATTCTGTGATTTACTTCAGTAGATGCTTCTGTAGAGACAGTTCCATGTCTTTCTTCCCTTCTTCCTCCATGGAATATCTTCTGTCGTGGTAGTATCTAAAGTAAAAGCAATGTCTGTGTGCAAAAAGGATAGTGATAGCAAAGAGCTTCATACTTCTAGGAAATTTCGTTCTCTTTTGTGTCCTGAAATTAGTTAAAAATAAGGTGTATGTATTGTCATTGAGATAATGGAGACTACGATTTCCTATTCATATAGCTAGTTATTATCTTCACATTATTTTGTATGAGAAGGCATTTTTTCCTACTTAAAGCAATGTAAAATCACTCCATGCAAAGGAAGAAATGTGAGCATCTTCTCGAAACATGACTATATATTTTTCATACCAGAATATGCTGAGATAAATTCTCATGTTCTTGATATCTCTAGAAGGTAGGGAGCCAAGACCTTTGGACTTATTCAGACCCCTTAAGAACCCATGAACACAGAAAAGGGAAAAAAGGAAAGGACACTTTTATTCTCCCAGGGAGAGAAAAGAGCATTTCTTTGTATTGTACCTTGGTCAGAGTATTTCACCCAGCTGAGCCTAATCAGAGAGAAATACATGGCAGTGTTTGTGCACAGAATACACACACAATGCAAGACACTGTATGCGGGATAATTCCTGCTCTCAAACCTTCTCCCCTCTGCAGCATATTATTTTTTGAAACTCATTTTATCGCATACATATTTTGTTAGTGGTTTTTTAATTTATTTTTTTTTTAACTCAACGCATCTACTTATACTTGAGAGATATATTAAACAAGCCGGGCTCTCTTTCTATCTCAGGGATGAAGCACAGGGAAGACACTAAGGAGGCAGTTATTTTTTTTCCCAATCTCTGATGTTGATTGAGTGTGTTACCTTGGAGAATTCAACTTCTTTCTCTGACACTCAGTTTCTAACATCAAAAGATGAATAAACACTAAAATGCAACATGGGTATTGGTAGACATTTATGTGAGATATTGAAAAGAATACAAAAATACAAGTAAGTTATACCACTGTCTTCAGTTTCCAGTGATGTGAAATGCTCAATAACAGGAGATGGCTAAGCCTGTTGCGAAGAAGATGGATATCTGGTTCTAATCCTCCACACTTCTTTTTCTTTGATTTTATGAATTCAGACACTCCATGTAGTTTTTTAGCATCAACGACATTGTCTACCAAGGACATACCAAATGAAGAAACTGTTTATATTCTATCTTCTTCTCTATTTGGTTATTATTTAGTTATTATAATATTCATCTCCTATGCATTTACTTTACGACACACATGAATTTATATATCTTTATATAACCCCCTCACTTTCTGCTTTTCTGTGCTGGAAAGCTGGAATTAATTCAATAGTTTCTTCTACAGTTTGATACTTTTAAACATTTTTTGCCACATACTTTGTCATGTGAAAGGGAGGCTTTCCTTGAACCTTTATATTTGATCAATCTATCAGCACACCCAAGGAAGATGAGACACATGTGTTCAACCAGCCTGTTAGTGTTCCATTGTGTGGACTTCTCTGCACTGAAGGATGATTCAGCTAATATACTGGGGGTCATACATCAACAACATCCCCACTTTTAACTGGAATATCAGTTTTGTCAACTGTGTTTGCCTCCAGCCACTGCTAGTGCCCTTGAAGGACTCGTACTAGACAGTATATGGAATAACACACTTTTTTTTAACAAAACCACTGATAATAGAGGACTGTGACAGGCTAAGGTTCAGATATTCCCATTGATAGTACACTGACTGCAAAAATGAATTTGAAGTTGTATACATTCAAGCGCTTACCACCAATAAAAACTAGTTTGAGATTATCGTTCAGTGTGCACAGAATGAGGTTATTACCCAATATGTGTCTGATGGGGAAGAAGACAGGTTCACCTTGTCAGCTGATCCCAGAAGTTACACTGGAATCTGAACTCCCTCTCCACTTAAGCCATATTTATATTAATTATTTTGAGGGAGGGGAAAAGTTAACGTTATAGGTGATGTCAGTTCATGTTAGGTGGAGTTTGAGTGACTTCAGTCATTAGCATATGTGGGCCCTGAAAATTAATGAGCATTCTTTAGTTAACGAAGTTCAACTTTTGATTATCATCTAAATTATTCTTTGGCTAAGTTCCTATTAGTGGCATTGTTTTAGATGGAACATAATCACAACACCACTATGTTGCTCAATTCTTTGCTTCATATCTGCATCGATTTAAACAGAGCATGATTGCTGTTGCCCCGTGCCTCTCCATCTTTTGTTTCATGAATCCTTAAAGCAATATGAACTCCCTCAATCTTCCTGCTGCTAAGGCGTGTAGACAGTTTGTCCCTAGTGAGCTGTAGCAAACACATACACTCCTTGCTGAACTTTGTTTTTTGGTCTTCTCCCCACACATGTGCAGACTTTTTAAATTCCACTGTATTTTTCACACAATATTCAGATGTACATATACCACATATTTCTACACCAAAAAAAAACATAATGAATTTTCTATTTTGTTTGCCAATTCTTTCATAATAGTTCATAGAATTATGGTTGTTTTTTTCTTGATTGCTGTTGCACTGACCTGGTAATTTTATGGATCTATTTGTTATGACACAGAGATCTCATTTCTCAATAATGACTGTAACATTTCAACCCATCACTGTTCACGCAAAGATTTTTCATTGGTTTTCATTAATCCTGTTCAAGTTCCAGATGGATCTGATCTATAATCTCTGACAAGTTCCTAAGATTCTTCTATTCCCAGCGACTCTCCTAATTCCAATATGTATTTTATCATACTCGCTACCCTCTAGTGACTTCAGTTGGAGCTGTTCCACTCTGTATAAACCATCCACCAAGGGAAAGATTTAAACATTCAAGGCAGCCTCTCTCTGTTACCTTGGGAATAGCAAATTACTTTTACAAAGTGAATTAATCCCAAAGGAAACAAAACAGACTGAAAGGAGGCTAAATTTCATAGAATTCCTCTATATTTAGGAGAAAGAAATTTGTGGAAAGGATTACCTGAGGTACCCTAAACTTTTCTCCACCAGCTATTAAGGACACTTGACCTCTGGTATGAACACCTGTTTAATTGAGCTCAGTGAACAGAGCATTCAACCAAGCATTTACAGAGGTCACATGAGGATTCCAATAAGAGTATCTGTCACTGGAGGCAAATTCTATAGTTTTAACAGAAGTTTTCTTCTTTTTCTGGTTTGTACAATACAATCTTTACAGAACACAAGAAACTTTACTTGATGAAAATTATGGGATAATACATTAAAAAATGATATTTACAGAAATAGTAGAAAAATAAATGAGCATATGAAAAACAACTCCCCTGGATTTAAAAGGGAAATAAATGAGATATTATAACTGAGTTAAAGAGTTAAGAAAAAACAACCTTGACTTTCTACCTAAAATTTTATTTGCAGCCAGTGATGAGGAAACATCAACTTTAAATTTGAATTTTGAATTTTCATTTCTGTGTTTTACACTGGATTCACAACGAAGTCTTTATAGCAAATCCAGCCCTATCTCAGGGCAACAGGAGCCTACTTGAGCCCCCAGGCTGGGATATGGGTCCACAATCTGGGACACTGGCCCACAGACAATTGCAGATCAGCAGGACCAGACGCACAGCTACACTACAGCAGGAGTTGAAGCCTGAGCTCTGGCATAACTAAGGTGAGTTCCTCCCCAGGCCAGCGTTCAGCCCCACAGCCCCTGGGAACTTCTCCTGGGTCACCACTGGGAAGTAGTCACCCTCAGCTGCACTGGCTCTTAAATGGCACAGAGCCTTATCAGCTTAAGCTCCGGGGCCGCTGTGGATAATCTCATGGCCCTTCTACTCAGAAACTTCCTAAGCAGATAGCAGAGATCGCTGTCATTGCACTTGATATGGACTGTAATGTATGCAAAATATTTTGAGATTATCTACAAGGTGAAGTTAATTAAATATCATTGACAAGGACCAACTAATTTCTAAATAGTCATTGGGAATTGACAGGGCTTAGGCATGGATTTATTTAAAATTGTGCAAACTGAAGCATAGCTTGACAGTCTCATAAACAGAACTTCACGTGTGAAGGAAATGCTAATGTTGAAAATGTAAAGGTTGAAAGATTTTATCTGATTTGGAATGAAGCAGTGTGTTAGACAGAAAAGGAATAGTCTCATAACTGAGAAAGGAAGTACTTGAATTCCATTTTGTTGTTTGAGATACGCTGATCATCTTCCGGGCCAAAGTTCTTTGGGTCCTGATGAAAAAGATGAGCTGCATGTAACCTTATATGCAACATCCTATCTGTGAGATCTGTCTCTTCCTACAATACTAATTACGAATTTTGTGTATTTCTGAGTAAATCTCCAGGTTAATGCAAAGAATAGAGGTCACTTGCTCATGAAGTTTTGCTTCTTTGCTTGATTTCTGTCACCACGAAATTTCAATCTTTGTTGCGTGATGGTGGCTTTCATGATCTCGAGAACAAAGTATAGGTGTCCCACACACAATTGCCCAGCTGCTGGTGTTTGCTGACAGAAAGGAGTGTTGTCAGACAGGGAAGAGTACAGAGATATGGTTGCTCAGAATCCTGGAGAGGTCCATACTTCTTTTATTATGGGTAGTGTCCTCTTCTCATGACTTCATAGCAAAAACTAAACTGGTTATGACTACTTTTCATTATAGAGTCAGTCACATCAATTTAGATGGAATTTACCTTGCCCAAATTCAGATATGTAAGACATTATCAGAATTCACGACCAGTCTACACTGGTTGCAGCTAGTAAGTAGCAAGTTTCTGCTTGAAAATACAAAGGCAGACATTCATCCATACACACACACATACATCAAATTATCTGGTGCCTGTTAGCATTTACAGTTTAAGCTATTTTTGTCACCTACAACAGATTTAGACAGCTGCTTCTATAATAATAATGCCAGCGTGCCTCTAAAGGCAGTAGAGAGGAAAAGACATTTTCAGGGTATCTCATCTACTATAAAAGTGCCATTTGAAGATGTCGTGGACTGAGCCATGGAAATGCCAGTTGTCTTATCTGTAAAGGAAACACTGGGGGCTGACCTCCAGCAATCTTGATCAGATGGCTTCTACTTTCCACATCCAGCTATGATTTAAAGATGTAAATGTTTTTATGCTTAGTTTGTAAAGCCAAAGTGTTGGGGTTTGAGCAGGTCTGATCAGGTCTGAACACAGTGCAGCATAGCAACTGCCAAGTACCAAGACCCAAGAGAATGCTAATGTAAAGAGGGATTTCCTAGGCTACTTCTCAGGCTACTTTACAGTCAGCAATGAGTAAAACAGATTGTTCTGGATCTCAGTTTTACTTCTGAACATGTAAGATCCTTACTTAACTCCTCTTGATCTTTAAACCACTTTTTGGAGCTGGCTTGCCTGTTTTTGTGTTTGTTTTTTGTTTTTCTCTGATGTTCTTTTCTAGTTCTTTAATAGGAAAGCAACGATAACAGAATCAGAGCAAGAAAAAACTCACCTTTTCTATTATCTTTAATTAGGCCCTGAACTCATGACTGTTATATTCATGCATAACTATTTTAAGTTGGAGATATTTTTTCTTCTCAACTTTCACACTGGTACAGACAGTGAATAATTTAGATTATATTTTAAGCATGTAATGCAGCATAGTGAATTGCAGGGTTAAAAAACCCCACCTTTTAGACCAATAGGCTTATTCAACTAATTATGTCTATGCCTTTGGCAGGTATTTTTATGTATAGAGAGATAAGGAGACACACACTTCAGTATAGGTATTTTGTTATTCCTTTTGACATTCCTATCAGACATTAAAGCAGCTTATAATCAGACTGAACTTTTCTGTTGGCTCTAGGGAATGGCATATGATTTTTTTTTCCTTTTCTTTTTTGGCTACTACTCAAATGTCTATTTATTTAAAATTCAAGGTGCATTTACTAATTATTGCCAGAGGAACTGTAATCTTAATAGGTCATATATGTCATACTGTTTTATAGGCATCTAGGAGTACATAAAAATGAGATTAATGAGAAGGGTTTTGATATGTCAGATTTGATAACAGGTGATGTTTTTTAAACCTATGATTTAAAAATTATAATATGTCTCATGGAAGCCTACATGAGCCCATCACTCTAAGGGATTGAGATGTCGAATAGCAGTCCTAAAGGGAAAAACATTATTCTCTTTTCTTTGGCATACGTAGTAAATAAACTTCAGTATATTTAAACAGGTATTTTGTATCTGATATTTTATTCTTAAAATATCTTTTCAATGCCATGACTTTTGAATATAGGAAACAGTAGAAAAAACAGACTCAAAATAATAAACTGTTATTTGTTCTAATTGCTGTAAAATTATCACTTGGAAAGGAGGAATGAAAAAACAGTGTCATGCAATTTTTGTACAATAGAAATGTATTAATATGCATGTGTTATTAGCATAAGATGCAATTTTTCTGTGTTTGCAAATATTCAAACTCATTTACTGGAAGCAGCAGAACTCTCTAGCTCCTCACTTTGACACTGATGGGGCAAAATATGTACTTCAAATCAGCTGAAGCAGTCATGGGGAATAACAATTTTATCTCCCCTAAGACTCTATTTCACATGCCTGAAGCATTTGCATTTGTGAGATGGGACATTTGTGAATTTGGGAACAGATGCTGCTGACACAGAGTGTCACAGGCTATGGCTTCAGCTCTCTTCTTCCTTGCTCTTTTTTTTTTTTTTTTTAAAGAATGCCTCCCATTCCAAGGAAGGGAAGCCATGGCATCTCCTGTGGGTAGTAGGGAGTTCCTGAGAAGTGAGCATATCAGAACAGTAGTTTTTCAAAACTTTATAATCTGGTTGCGTAAGGAGATTTTATCCACCTACATTTTGTGAAGGTGGCTTGTCTATCAAATTGTCCTGGTACCACCTCAAAGAGAGTGCTGTTCAAAGAAAAGACCCTTGCGTGTGTTTTAACATGTAACCACATTCCTCTGGGGTTTATTGTTAAAGTACTTATCATGTTGACTAAAATGTTTCAGAATTGTACTCTGACTAGCTCAGTAGACCATTAGTGTGAGCATTAAAATACTCTGCACACCAGAGACAACTTTATGTTGCCATTTTGCAGAATCTAAGAAGGGGATGAGCCATTTTAGGTCATCCAGAAAATATTTCCTCCAAAGCAAGAATTTTTCTTCCAGTAAGCTTTCCAAATCTAATTTCATTCTACATCTATTCCTGTTTTAAATGTTTCAAGAGAAAGTTTCTACTTACTTTCTAATCTATGTCACATTCTTGCCTCCCCTTGATATGGCAGTGTGAAGAGAGATCCCACAGGTATTTAAAAGAAAGAATACTTTCACAGGAGACAATAAAATAATTTTTCCCTAATTCACTATCAGATATGTTGATTTAGTGAAAAGTGTAATTTTCAAATTTATTTTTAAAGGAAATAAAATTAAAAGCAGATATTTATTTTTAAGCATATGTAATAAAAAAACTTGCGCAAATCTGGAATAATGTTAAGGGTTTTTCCTGTTCATACTATTAACTCTTTACAAAGAGCCCTTAAAACTCACAGAATTTCTCCTTGTAATAGATAAATAATGCAATTCTCAAGGAATAAAAACATAGATAATCTACTCTGTTATCCAATACAAAAAGCATCAAAGGGAAAATGAAGTGGAATGGGTGCTAAAAGGCAAAAATTTTAGAGAGAAAAAGATAAAAATGCATCTAGGAAGACTTGAATTTTTTTGTTTTGCTGTTTTAACAAAACCAAACACTTTGGAAACAGCTGTTGATAGCTGTTTCACTACTCCATGCTTTGGGACAGAAATTGGTGCAGAATTTGCTTATTACAGTAAGGTAGACCTACTGCCCTGGGATGTTCAGCATTTCTGAACTAAAAATCTAGTTTATTTCTTTTCACTTTAACTCTGCAATGTAGTTTTGTTGAGTAAAGACTTATAGTTGCCATGCACATATATAAGAAATAAATGAGTTTTACAAGTCTAAACACTTTTATTTCCCCTTTACAAATACTATATTAAACTAAAATAAAATTTATGCCCCCAGCTATGCCAGTGTAACTGGCTTCATCACAGCACAAGTAGTCAAAGTTTTGGTTGTGCAAATGAAAATAGATTTTGGTTCAAGCACTTCAGAGAAATAGGACTGATAAAAATAACAATCTTTAGGACTAACTACAACTGCTTTTTCATACCACTAGCGTACTTTATCTACCACGATAGCTAGAATCTCTCAGTGCCTCAATGATTGTCTTCCCCTGATTTTTGAATTTACAACAATGATTTGAATGTTCCTTCCTGAAAAATCTGTTCTGTAGTCCTAGAACTGGAAATTCTCCCATTTATATATCTATTCTCAGACATGACAATGAATAGTTTAAAATGTTTTATTCTTAGGGATTTAAAATATATTCCAATGACACCACGAGAATACTTTGCCCTGATTTAACTTCATGCTGTACCACCATAGCTATTTTTTTCCTAAAAAGCTTCAGTTTGAAATGCTTTTCCTACATCAATAACATTTTCATTAGGCTTAATTCCTTTTACCAGGGCAAGGCAATATTTTGCCTACTGGTTATTGGCCAAAAGTTTGTTAAAAAATTGGAACTATTCTATGGACAAATATAGAGGAAAATCTCATTTCCTTTATGACTTCAAAGTCAATTAATGAGAGTTGTCCCATTTCATCTGTTACCTCATGAGTGGACATTTACCATTGTGATAGTAAATGTCATTTGGGTTATACCCCAGAGGTCATTTTTGCCCAGAAACTTTTGGGGGGGGGAAACCAAACCAAAACCCAGCATAATCCACCTGTCAGCTCTCTTGTCATCGGCACTCCTCAGTGTTGCCCCCTCCTCTGCACAGCCATCCTAGAGCAGGGAATCTCCCTGCCACGCCACCTGAAGATCAGGGGCCATTAACTCTCAGTGCTGAAAACAATGAAGTCTTCCACACCAGCTCCCCTGAGGAATTCTGCTTTCAACTTAATGAGTTACCTTTTCCCTTCCTCGGTTTTGCCAGCATCTCATGGTAAGAATGGAAAAATTTCAGCAAAAGGAATCTAACGATTATGAAGACATTAACTAGGTAACTAAAATTATTTTACTATGGCTCAGCTTCTTTTATTCTGAAAGATTCTCATAAATTATTGCTGAATGCCTAATTCAAATGGTTTAGGTTTGTTTGCAGTAAAAACAGAGCCACTATGATAACACTTTGAACAGATTACTAAGATTCCTGCCAGAAACACTTGACCTTGTGAATCATGTGTGAACAATTAACTTCTTCAACCTATTCACATCAGATGAATTAGTAAAGAACCAAGAAATCAAAATATGGTCCTAATAATACCTAGAATAGATCTGTTTAGAACACGCATATTTTGTAATAGAGGACACTTGTAAGAGATCCAGTGAAACAAGCCAGAAAGTTCTTATGAATGCAAAGCTTACATGCAAGACAGAATGGAGAGTGTTTCTAAACTGAACCAGGCAGCACACTGATGTACAACTGACTTAGTCTCCCCAAATTATGTTCACTGGGGATTCTTATCTTACATTTAAATTGGGATAAGCCAATAAAAGTATCTAAATACATGCCAATGTAAAACAGAATAATGGTAGGAGGAATTGTACACATTTGGTGCATTTAATTGTATCATAAAGGACCAGCCTCCAGAGCATTCACATCAGTATATAGAGAACTCATCTTTCTTGTTTTTATAGCTATACAAGGCTGTTATGATGATTTGAGATCAGTCTGAAAAAACTGTCTACTTTGATAATGCCTAATACCAGGTCTCACTTGGAAAGGTGGGGCAGACAGCTCTGTTTAACATTGACCACATGACATTTCTCACTATTGCACAATGGTCGATGAGACATACAAGCCTTTTTAAAGTGTGTGCTGGGGTGTTTTAAGAAAGATATTATTATTTTTTTATTTCATTGTGAAACACCATCTGAGAGTGGCTTCTGTTTGTACAGCCTAGATTGATTGAAGCTCATTTGTGATACAGGGCCTTTGATAAAAGTAAACCACAATATTACATTGATGCTCAATCCAGTTCAGTACAGGACACGAGCACAGAGCAGAGCAGTCACCATAGATAATGAGGAAGGAGCATTTGCAACATAATTACAATGTCAAGTTCCTTTTCATACATCACAAGCTGTAAAGCTTTTGGAGTTCTGACTATATGGACTTGCAGCTACTTTTATCATTCTGGACTAAATTCTCTAGAGGATAGATTAATCTACCAAAAAAAAATGCATTCATGTATGACTTTTTTCCTCTGTTTCCCCACTGTTGTCAAGTGTACTTTAGAATTATATTTGTGTGGTCTCTAGCTGCGTGTGATATTTCCTTTCACAAAAACACAGTACTTAGATATCCCTTCCCTCTTATTCTGTCTGTCTCCTCCAGGCATTACTTGAAGGTTTAATTGGTCCTTCTTTCTCTTGATATCTTCCTTTTCCCTATAAGGAAAGGAATTTTTGATAAGAATACAGTAAAATAGAGAAAGAAGATATAAACATAAGGACGGTGAATAAAACTCACTTTACATGTTCGCAGATCCTCTAGACCACCATACATTGAATAATTTTTAAAGAGGATGATATAATTGGCAATCCGTTACATTAAAATATAAAGATTTTACTCCTCTTATGAAAATAAAGTTGTCTTTCATTAGCAATGATACATTTTTTTTAATACTAATTAACTTTTATTTTTTTTTTTGTTTGGAAAATAATTTTATTCTATGGTGCCAGACATTCTTTATGATAAATAACACTGCTTAAGTCATTACCTATATTTGTCTTTCATTTTATCCCCTTATTTTGCTTAAGAGAGTTTCAAAAACAACCCTGTGTAATCATTTCTTTTTCGCTTATTTTATTTTTTAGTCATGCCTTTCATGTCTTTCTAAAAATAATCATGATTTCAAAATGACATTTTAAGAAAGGCTGATCTGCATTGGTATTGAATTGACATAACTGTACTGGTATAGAAGGTGCTATTGAAAACTATGTGCAGACTTATATTACAGACAACATTTTTTTTTTTTCCATGATAAATGTTTTTAATGGAGGTTTCACAAAATATAGAGCAAGCCCCCAAATGAAAAAATTATAGAAATGAATTCACACAGCAATTTCACTGTACTTATTTTGTGTCACCTTATTTACCACTTTCCTTCTTTGCTCCATACCTTCTTTCCTCAAAATGGTCTAGAATAAGAATGTTTTCTTGAAGCTTGAAAAGTGATAAAAATTATTGTGGCAATATATCTCCTAGATTCTTTTTCTTCCAGACCTACAACAAAACTGTGTGGATGCTGACTCTTTTGGTTGTGCCAAAATGATTTGAGCTCATTTAAGCATCCAGATATTAGGATTTCTTGACATGGATAATTCTGATGGGGAAAAAAAATTCTCTTCATTCTGGCATACCTACAAGAATAATAACCTCTGTCAGCAGGGCAGGGTTGAACAGCTGTCAGTGTGTTGAGGACAGTAATCTTTTCTTTCAACTCAACAGCAGCCAAAACATCTTCTCAGACCATAGCTCAAAACAATAGACAACTTCTGAATAAAAAAAAAAAACCAAACAACCTAGAAAACTGAAGATAGAACTAATTAACTTCAATCTGGAGTATTCATCTTTTGGTAGCATTAAAGATTCTTTAAATTCAGATGATGGAATATTAACTTGATATTTATTCCAAATAAATTCATTGCTACTAAGACTACTAAGACTGTTGCTATTTCAAGTAATAGACTAAGAAATAAGGAGCATGGCAGTGGCAGATTCACTCAGTCAAATACCCTATCCCTAGTAGTGACCAATATTGAACATTTAGTAAGAGAAGCTTCCTAGCTTCTAGCAACCCATGATTCAGAGACAAAGTGTTACATTTATGCCTATGATTAACCTTCAGTGGAATTCTGTTCTACTAATATGCATAATGCCTTTCCGAGTCCATTTGTGTTTTTGCATTCCTCAATATCCCAAGGCAAAGGGGTTAAATACATACCTACTTTTATATGAGTTTGTACCAAAAAATTTCTTTGATGATTTCTTAATCACTATGAGAAATTGTGAATAGTCACTGTATATTCACTATCTACTTTTTAACAGCGATTTTTGCGCCATTACCTTTTGATTCTATGATTCATGCCATTTTCAAAATAAACAATATTAATTTCTCCAAGACATACATTAAACTACAATGGTAAAAATTTTTTTATCACTTTTATCATGCCTTTTTCTATTTCTACCAAATATTTCAGTGGAAGGAAGCAAAACCGTACAAAGTATTTAATATGCAGATAGTCTAGGGATATATAAAGTATCGTTTTCTGCTTTATGTTCTATTATATTTTTAAATTCCTGATCTTACATTAAGATTTCTGCTGAACATTGTTCAGCAATCAAAAATTAATCAAAGAAAACCCTTCTAAACTGGAATACTTTTATTTAGAGTGCATACAAAGTGATATATTCAAGATTACTTTGTGTCTTACTATGATTACTTTTTCCCCATGTAAGCTATTTACATTTCAACTTGGACATTATTTCCTACTCTTGCAATATCATGAGGTCAGTTACAATTGAAACTTCATACCAACACTTTATGGTCAGATTTTATTTTTAGACATCTGGTATCACTGTTATGCACAGCTTCACTAATCATACTTGTAAATATATTGAGCATCACGAATCTCATAGAAGAGTATGGTGGGATTTATTCCTTGTATTTATCAACTGACAAATGCTACTCTAGGTTTAAAATATCCTTTTTAATTCCTAGCAGTTTGTAGTATGATTAACATTAAATTGAGGAGTATAATTCATATATTGACAGACCTACATGAGAGAAATATGAGATTATCCATTACAGTCAATGAAGAGCAAATCCTACAGTCTGAAAGACTTCTCATCTTATCCTAAACTAGATATTTATGTGTGGCTCCACATGCATATGGAATCACTGTTTTTTCATCATCATTGTGTCCTTCAAAGAAACTTAGGAAATTTGAAGAGAAAAAAAGTTCTTTTTATATAGCCGATCTTACATCTTCCTTATTATAAAGTATTTTTAATCATATTTATCCATGTTTCAGCTTATTTTGTTCTTTATTATACTTTGTACTAATTTCTCTGATACAGAAGGCTAACTTACTGGTCTGTAGTTTTCCAGATTGCACTAAGTCTTGAAAAAACCCA
Source organism: Serilophus lunatus (assembly GCA_013399895.1). Taxonomy (NCBI): domain Eukaryota; kingdom Metazoa; phylum Chordata; class Aves; order Passeriformes; family Eurylaimidae; genus Serilophus; species Serilophus lunatus. The sequence continues at coordinate 116,102 of VXBA01005355.1, forward strand.
GATGTTGTATTTCGTACATTTTGCTCCACTGCAAACAAATTGGTTCTTGGATAGGTTAAGACATTAGTAATTTGATGGTTTATTTTTTTAGTTCTTTCTGAGCAATGGTGAATACCTGACAGTTTTTATGAATCATCTTACCATTTTGACCTAGCGATATGTTCATCTGCAACAATTTCTTCTGTTTACGTCATTAAAAAGAAATTTCTAGGACAAACCTCCCATAGTTCCTATGCATTGAACACCAAAAAAAGTAGTGCTTTTATTTCTCCTATTCTCATCTTATCTGTCTTATCTCTTGAAAATTCACATTACAACTTTCTCATCTCTTGATCTTACAGAATTTTTGGAAGTTTTCCTGTTTCTGTTGTATTTGAAATATAGAATTTTTAACAAGTTTTAATTATTAGTTTTCATGTAATTAGGAAGCTACTTTTCAAAATATTTCTTGATCTGCTTTTTTACAATTTTATATTTATATTTTTATGAGCCAGCAGTGTGCCCAGGTGACCAAGAAGGCCAGTGGCATCCTGGCCTATATCAGAACATTTGTGGCCAGCAGGACTAGGACAGTGATTGCCTGTACTCAGCACTGTTGAGGCCAAACCTTGAGCGCTGTGTCCAGTTCTGTGCCTTTCACAAGACAGATACTGAGGTACTGGAGCATGTCCAGAGAAGGATAACAAGGCTGGCGAGGAGTCTGGAGCACAAGCCCTATGAAGACTGACTGAGGGGGCTGAGGTTGTTCAGCCTGGAGAAGAGAAGGCTCAGGGGAGACCTTATTGCTTTCTACAACTATCTGAAAGGAGGTTGTAGCCAGGTGAAGTCTGTCTTTGAGAAGGATTTTTTTATTATCATAAGCAATAATGTAAGACAGAATAAACAGGAATTTGTTAGAGCCAAAAAACTTACTCTAACTTAGGATCTGTATGAGATTTCCATCTTTTAATTGTCATTCCATTTATGTACAGGTATAGCTTTCCTCCAAGACCAAGGGGAGACACAGGTCTTCATTTTCATAACCATAAGTCATCATATATTAAATGAATCCACGTGATTGGTCCATATGAAGACTAAGAACTGGATCAGGGTACAGCGAAGAGCAACAGAAAAAGAACATCACACATAATCGAGGAGTGTTAACAGCAACCTTTGCAGATGAAGAGCTAAATAGTAGATCCACTTTGCTAGCAGAACCTGACTAAACAATTTGGGCAGTATGAAGAAAGATCTAAACCAATGCAAAAAAAACACTACAGCAAATGTAACTGTATTTATTACCACTGCCAGATTAATTCTTCATTGAAATAATATCAAGAGCTTAACAATTTTACAAATATAAGCAGTGGCTCAGGAATCCATGAATCATGCTAACATCCATTCTAGCATATTCACATGATAGCTTTCAAAGTAAATATGGTTTAGGCATATCAACTTTCTAATAGCTTTAAAATAATTTTAAGATCCTTATATTCAAGTGTAATGACTCCAGAATTACATTTTTTTTTAGAGAAGCGTTCCAGGTTGAAGACGCATTGCAAGTCTTTCTACTCCATAGTTGTTACTAACTTCAACAACTGTTGTGTATGAATTTGCTTCTGGAAAGGAGGCAAAAACATAAATGCCAGTGAATGAGCTGTGTTATGGTAGGTTATTCCGTAGTTCTGGGCCTTGCACGTTGCAAGTGTGTACTCCCTTTTAAGGAACAAAGGTGGATATTTTCTTGTCCTCTCCATGACAACTGCTGATTTAGGAGTGGTGTTTGAGCTGTTCCAAAAGGCAGCAGACAGAAATTCATCATGCTTGTTAAAAGCAAGGATGTGAATTTGGAATAAGCAGAAGATAATTGTTAAACAACCTTTTGGCTGACTCTCAATTTACACTATGAAAAAAAAAAAAAACGCAAATGAAAAATTCTGTATCATATCTAAACCCTGAATAAGCAGACACATGAAAACTGGAACTGTTATTTAATTTATTTAACTTCTTAATTAAATGCACCTTTTCTTTAATAATGTAGTATATTCAATCCTCCTTGTAATAACAATTTTGACTGCTATACTAAAAATGAAATAGGAAAAATAATGCAGGCTACTGGTAATGAACTACCCACACAAATAATTTAAGATCTTTTTAAAATAAGTGTTCAAAAGAAGATACAGTCAAAACATTCTCATTTGGGTTTTTTTATAAATATTATAATACTTCTGCTCTTCTCCCAAGAAACTTAGATATCACACCATTGGAATCCAGTATGATATATAAAATAGTGTATTAGGTATAGAGTATTTTCTTGGCCAGCTGTTGTGAGACATCAATCCTGCCTCTGTTGTCCCTGTAATACTTGCTGTTAGGATAACTGTCAGGAAACCTGATTTTCTCACAGAAACCCAATCCTAGGAAAGGAAAAAATGTCCCTAGTGTGTGAAATAAAGACAGAATTCAACTCATTGCAATTAACAAATACTGCATACAATTCCTACATAACCCTTTGTCTGAACAGGCTAATTAAATATCGGGATTTAATTTAAACATGCCTACAGATTAATGATGTTCTCATTTAATATTACTGCTACACAAAGGTTGAATTCTGAGTTGCTTTATTTTCCATCTGTGCACCTTGTGTTAGCAAACAAGTAAATCAAGCAAGACAGTAAGTAGATAATAATAATTATAGCTAGATGATAGATAATAGAAGAAAATAATAGAAAATAGAAGCATTTAATCTGAACTTGGCATCAGTTAAGATCAGACCTCTACTCTGCTGACATAGCTCTTTCATTCTACATATTCAAAATCTTGTGGTCCAAAAAAATCTGGGTTTATTCTCACAAAGTGTCCCAGAAAAATCACAATATTTACCTAAAAATCATTCTGTCAGTCTCCACAGAGAATACACTGTGAAAGCAGGAGCCAAGATCAAGTCATTGTTCTTCAATTGTTCAAAATCCATTTTATACCTTCTATTATAAAATATTCTGCAAATAATTTAGACACTATGACTCTTTTCCTCCGTTTAACCCACATGAAAACTGTTACCTTTTATTTCTGTTTCCTTTTCATATTGCCTTCTACATCTTTCATCTGCAGGGCATTTTACATAACATTTTCATCACTTCTGATAGCTGAGCTGACAAGAACAAATCTTATCCTTGATTTTTTGTGTCCAGTATCACATTGAATCTCTGCTATTGAGTGCTGAGTGACAAGAAACCTTACATTATTTCTCCTTTCTTATTATGCTGCATACTAATTCACTCTTACATTCATTCCTAGCTAGTTTCTTGGCAAAATCTCTCATCATAATTTTTTTCTTGTCAGAAACAACAGACTGGCCTAAGGCATTTGGTAAATGACAGCAAATTGTATTCCCTTTCATAATGGCTTGAAAAGGTATTTGTAAACAATTGGATTTTCTTGTGCAGTGTATAACTGGATATGCTGACACCATTTTTCTAGCTGAAACACAGTTCCGGATTAATATTTCACAAGAACAAAAATCAACACTAAACTAGAGCAAATACAAAAGTAGGATTAGTGGAATTTTGTCATCTTAAAGAGCCTGAACATCCATGACTTTATAAACCCAGCTTTAGATAAAATTTATTTAATTTATTAAATGTATTATTAATATTCCTGTAGCAATAGTACACTGTGTTCAGAATTTTTTATTCTGAATTTCAGGTATAATTAACTTGCTTTTATAGATCTATGCAATACTCTTTTATTTTAATAGATTTTTAAATGTTTTAATATTTTTTATCTATGTAATTGAATCAAAATATTATTTTGTAGTAAGACAAAACATTATTTATCTGCTGAATACAGAGGTCATTTACAACCATTTTCAATCTATAAATAAATAAAGTCAGGTGGTTCCAGACACCTTTCTGGTAGTTCATTTATTCCAGAGCCTTGATACTCACTTTCAGAACACTGGTCTGTGAATTCTTTCACTAACCTCCCTATCTCTGTATCTTCTGTGGTTTTATACAGTTTGAGCAGTGGATAATGCAATGCTTTTGTAAATTCCAAAACTGCTGTTCAAATAGGGTGTTATTAACTGTTCTTTTTTCAAAATCCTAGAAGCTGGAAAAGAAGAGGCTTAAGGGAGACCTTATTGCTCCCTCCCACTACCTTAAGGGAGGTTGTAGCCAGGTAGAGGTCGGTCTCTTCTCTCAGGCCCCCAGTGGCAGAACAAGAGGACACAGTCTTAGGCTGCATCAGAGGAGGTTTAGGCTGGATACTAGGAAAAACTTTTTTACAGAGAGAGTGATTTCCCATTGGAATGGGCTGCCCAGGGAGGTGGTGGAGTCACTGTCCCTGGATGTGTTTAAGGAAAAGTTGGATGGCGTACTTAGTGAGAAGGTTTAGATGATGGGATAGTGTTGGGTAGGCTAATAAGTTAGGTAATAGATTGGACTTGATGATCTCTATGGTCCTTTCTAACCTTCTTAAATCTTTGTAAGTCTATGTTTGTGTAGTTATACTTGCATGCGGAAGACGATGTTCATCTATTATCTCTCTCTCTTAAGAGAACTAAGCAGCAAATTTAAAATTACACAAGAATTGATGAAATCAATGTTACACAACAGAAACAACCTCTGATGAACACGGATAGTAAACTGATATAATTTTCCATGTTTTGGTTCTTTTTGTTGGTTTTATTATTTTTTTTCCCTCACCCTTTTATTCGATTGCCATTCTTTGATTATGAAAGATTTTTCCATATTCTTATCAAAGATGTAGCACTTCAACTATGCAATGAAGGTGCGAAAGTGTGGATTTCAATAATGTAAGACTGCAAAATACTAATGAGGAGCTCTTTGCATGATTTCAGGCATATCAAGTTTAATAAAACTTTCATTAGACTTAAACAAAGTGATCACATCAAGGGAAATGCTCGTGCAACAAAATTAATTATGTGCACTCAACACACAGAAGTAGGTTCTGAATCAACTTGAAAGGAATAAATTCAAGTAAATATTCTAACAAACAAAAATAGAAGTAGTGATGGAATACCTTTCTTTTTCTGGAATCTACAAAAAGACTTGACTTCATTGGTCTGTGTATGCTTATGAGGCTTTAAACCTGGATTCTCATAATACATTTTTATTCACAGCTATTTCAGGTGTCAGATAAAGTTTCAGATGGGTTTTTGTTTTGAATTTGTTGATTGGTTGGTTTGGCTTTTTCTCCACAGCTTTTCTGTGCAGATTTTGAAGAAGAAAAAAACATATATAAATATGCTTTGTCTGCCTGAATGTTGTATTTGGTTCCGTGGATACCAACAAACTCTCTAGGACAAAAAGTCATCAATCTGATGAATTCTATATTTTGTTGTCAGTTAGTGTATTATCTCCCTTCACGCTAGGCATGCTACCCATTGAGAGACATACTTTTTCCCATGGAAATTCAGTGTTACTTTGACTTCTATTTTATATTCTTTGTGCTATTTACATATTTTGCAGCACTGCTTAGATGTTTTCACCACAAATTTTGCAATGATCAGAGCAACAACTATCCACAGCTCTAGTTAAAGGTTTTTTGTTGTCTTTTTCTTATACGCAAGGTAAACAATATCATTAATCTGTGAATTATGTAGTGCGTAAACAAAGCAGAAAGAACTGCCCTTCTCATTGCATCAACATGAAATGCATCATGAACTCCAGATTAGGAATTTTCAGTCCTCTACTCATTTAAATAGTAGATCAGTTCCCTTCCAACAGCAAAATACATCTCTGGAAACACAAAGAACCAAAGAATAAATGCTGCCAGAATGTAGTACTCTTTTTAACAACACCAAATTTTCTTCTTCTGCAAAGTCTGATTAACCAATCCAGAATTCATATTATTGGAATGATTTCATTTTATTGAAAAGTAACACTAAGTTGCATTTTTAAATGCATTTTTTTCTTAATGTAGTGAAGATAAAAGTAGCTTTCCATGCCTCTGAAACATAGTTAACTAATGCTAAGACTTAGCAAAAGTAGACTTTAATGGAGCTTGATGGCACTTTGAGTGATTATCAACATCTTTGTGATTGTGTTTTCTAGTTAGAATGGTCTTCACTGATACTGTCTACATTTTGAGCACTGTCTATATGTCATTATTCTCCATATCTTCAGTGTCATTAACATTTCCTTGCTGAAATTATCTTTTTTTATCATCATCATCCTCATGGCTAGGCTTCACGAACAAAGATATGGGAAGGGCTCTACCCACACTTGCTGCAAGCACGCTGGTGGCTAAAAAGGCCGATGCAGGACAGGCAAGTCCAGTTACAAAAAGCACAGTGGAAAGTCTCCTTAGGTGGTAGTGATGAGATGCGATTCTTTCTGCATTGTCTTTTCTCCTCAAGACTGATTCTATGTGCATTCTCAAAGGAGGCAGCAGCATTATGGATGGTGTGTCTCCATGTCTCTCAATTGGAGGCCAGAGTGGACCACTGATGGCAGTCAATATGACCAACACTGAGATGTTGTTTCAGGGAATCCTTGTATCTCCTCTTTGGGGCTCCTCTGTTACGGCAGCCGGTGGTGAGTTCACCATAGAGCACAATCTTAGGGAGGCGGTGATCCTCCATCCTAGAGGCGTGCCATGCCCATTGCAGCTGCATCCTCAGCAGCACGGCCTCAATCCTGGTGACCCCTGCCTGTTCAAGGACAGTAACATTAGCCACATAGTCAGTCCAGTGGATGTTTAAGATTGCACGGAGGCAGCGCTGATGGAAGCGTTCGAGGAGTCGCAGGTGATGGCGGTAGATGACCCATGATTCAGACCCATATAAAAGAGTAGACAGTACAATGGCTCTGTAGACACTAATCTTTGTATTTCAGGTGTGTAGGGGTTTGAAAGGGGAGGGGGGGTNCCCAAAAAGCTCAGCAGCCTCTGCAAAGCAGGATGTTAAGCGCTGCAGAGCTGCTTCTGTGTGAGCAACGAGAGCGGCATCATCAGCAAAAAGCAGCTCGCGGACAAGATGATTTAGGGTCTTGGTGTGGGCCTTCAGTCTTTTTTAATACCAGGCAAACAAAACTCATTCAGAAAACTTTACCCAAACCATATTGTCCAATGGACAATATTTGCATATGAAAAAATGTATGTAAAGTGCTTTTTCTTTAGGCTTGATTAGCAGGTTGCATATTCTTAAGCTAGCAATCAAATAGAAGGTAGATCTCATGAAGATGCACCAAGATCAAACCAGAAAAACATCAGGGAAAGAAGACAAACTGTATGATCTGTTAGTGAAGTCTCTACAGAATTACCTACAACCATTTGTGGACTTTAAGGACAGAGGGTTTACATAAATAAATCTAGGTGATAAATACAGATGGTTGATCCAACTCCATAGGGATACCTGAGACATCTACATGTATACTAGATGTCTGGTCAGCCTTTACACTTAGTGAAGAGAACCAGAATCCTGAGAAATCTCATCTTACAGAAAATGTTGTCCTCCAAAGCACTTATTTCTCTTGAATAAAATTGAATTCAGAATTGGTTTTAGCCCAAATCTGGAGTCAGGTATAGAAGTCTGAGATTGGATGAGGTGGATACATTCTTATTCTGCAGAAAATGTTTTCAGAGTTTGTTTGTTTTGTTTGGGGTTCGGGGCTTTTTTTTGTGGGTTTTACTGTATGTATTGCATGTATGCTCAGAACAAATTAATTAACTATTCCTGACAATCTTTTGCTCTTTGGAATTGTAGTTTCTGTACCATAACTTGTCAGGTCATTACAATACCACTTGTATTCTGAAATGTAACTTAATAAGTTTGCTTAAAGAAACAAACAAAACTCTTGAAGAATTTTGTCAGTGCTGCAATGGAAAATTTTATTTTCTTGCAAATATAAAGTGTTAATTTAAATACATTTTTACTACAGTATACACAGTTTGAAAATAGTTTCATTATTTAAAATTTCATTTTTCAGATCAAAGTAACTTTTCCCTTCTAAACATAAATTGTAGTAGCAATCACACAAGACTGTAAACACATTCTGATGATCCATTGGATTCATGGATTAGTGAAAAAACTTAACATTTGTCTGCTGTCTGGACATTTTTCCCATTTCTGGCTTCTCGGGGTTCATATTTTAGCATTATCTTCTCAGTCTTCTTTTTTTTTTTAATCTTAATTATTTAATTTGGAATAACTTTTTTATTTCTTTTTTAATCTCAGCTAATTCAATTGCTCATGCAATTACATGTAAAAACATGGTATTTTAAAGTCCATATACAATTCAGTATGTAAATTCTTTCCCTACTGCATCAATCATGAGGAAAACTGAGATTCCTTGTAAACAAAACAGTATACTATTTCTCATCAAAGGCTGTACTTCAGGTAAATACTGCTTGAATAACCTGGGAATACAATACAGCATGTATATAGAAACTCCTCATAGATGTACTAATTACACAATTCTTCAGTAAATATGTGGTGATTTCAGGCTAGAACACTGAGTAGACTTTGCAAAAACTTGTTAAAAGAGAAACAGGAGTCCTCATGCCTGAAATAGAAATGTTGGCGATGTTGAGGTCATGTCATTAATGTATCAGTCTAGGACAGTTTCAATTTTCTAAATTTGATTGTTGAAATTGGCTGATACAGCTAAAAGTCTTATTATGTATTTACTGAGTATCCAGTATTTGCAGTATAAGTTACAGTAATTAGATTATCTGAAAATGTGTCTAAAATTTAGTTCAACATAGGGAAATCACAAAAATCAGTAATCACCATTCTTTCTGTCCAGTTGCTCTACACTCACTAAAGACATACTGGCTTCATAGTACCTGTCATTTGCTGAGGAATGAATACATTAATCCTGAATATGTTATTAAAAGCCAATTCACTGGTTTGCATTTATTATACTGAAGATATTGTGTATTGGATTCCTTAAGAAATCAAATAATTCGAAGAAAAGTCTGTACAGAATGCAAATATAGACAAGTGAATGTATGAAGTCCACCCTGATTTTGCTCAGATTGAATCTTTTTTCTGTCCAGATGCTTGAGCTGGATTTTGTTTTTTCTTGTTTCTGTTATGTATCTCTATGTAACTGACTAGTGAGGCACAGAGGGTGGCCACATTGTATTCGCCTACATATAATGTGTTTGCTACATCTGCTCTCCTTGCAAACAAAACTGGGATTAAGTGGCAGTCGCAGCCACACACTTTCCTGATAACTATTCACTATCTAAAGGAAATAATATTCACTGGCAAACTCATTGCATTATCTAAGTTTTGATCTTCTGAAAATATTAGAGGAATAATATGTCTTTTTATATTGCAATATTTTGACTTTTGTGTGGAACATGAAAGAATTAAGATATAAACAAAGAAAATATTAATGAATTCAAAATTATTTCTAATTTTTAATATTATGAGAGGAGGAAAATATTTTCCACAATTTTCTGAACTTTAGGGAGGTTCAAGTGCAATTCTTGGTTGTAATGACTTTTTTTCTCATTTTAATTATTCTTGAAGGAATTACATGATAGGAACTTGCTCTCATTTCTTTCTCCTTGATTGTCTGTAAAATGAAGATTGATTAGTATATATCAAGCAGTCTTTTTTAAGAGGAATGACACAGGAAGAATTAGTATAACAAAAAAATTCTGTAGTACATGCTGATACTGTCTGAAGATGAGATAATCTTTCTGTTTCATCTTCCTTTAAAAATTTGAAAAAATATTGTGTATTGATACATCAAATATATACAAAATATATACAAATATATACATCAAATGTGAAACCGAATGCTGACAAAAGCAAACAAATGTACAGAAGGGACTTTTTATCTTGCATTTTTTTCTACAGATTGTTCATATGGTAAGGATATGTTTGTTTGCTATCCCCAAATCCTTTTCCTTAACTACTATCTCATTTTCCATCAGGTTATTTTATTAATTTGTAGTAATACTTATTGCTTCAACACTCATTGAAAAGGAAAATTATGTCTGAAAGTTTTGAAATTACAAACTTAGAAAAAACTAAATTTTTTACAGCCATGGAGAAAGGAAAACTCTGTACAATGAAAATTTGAATATGAAATAATGTAGCCAGTCTCTTCACTGATCTCTTCTCTCTTCATTCACAACTACAACAAATAAACAAACAATTCTCCCTCTATTTGGGACATTAAAGAAAACACTAGAAACACTGTAAAATGAATGCCGCTGCAATTTTTTGGCTTACATTTTCATAATGATCAAGTAAATGAAAGTAAGCATGTTTTCAAAGAAACAAGAAAACAGTGCATTCAGAGAAATCATAGGACAGTTCTGCAGGTAACTCCAAAGCTGCCACACTGCTTCCTTGGGGACATGCCAAGGAAAGAAATGCTAAAATTTGGAAAAGATTTGTATAGCTTAACATATGGCCTTTATCACAGCCATTAAAGGTTTCTAGGTGTCCTCAGATGCTGCTCCCTTCTAAAAAGATAGCAAGGAACAATGGAAAGGAATCATTACAGAGGCAGGTTTATTTTATTATGACCAATGGCTGTTCAAAAATAACTTGAAATGACCTCTCACAGCACAGTGGCAATGATCTACAAGATCTGCCCTCAAAATTTTTTGATTCAATTTAGAAAAAGCAAAATTATTTCTGCTTATGTGCAATATTCAATGATTATTGTGATATTTTATCAAGGAAATATTATATATTGTTCATGGAAATATTTTATAATTGTTCACTCCAAGACCAATTTTAACAACCTTTTTTTTTTAGCACAGGTAGTTTGCCATAACCATTTTGTTCTGAAGAACTTGTGAAATATCTTGTATTTAAAGGAACTTATCATGCAGTTCTACATAAAAGAATCCTTCAAATTGCCTTCCTTAATTCTGCAGTACAATGTTATCTTTCCATTTAAGAACCAACCATCCCTTTTCAGCTACACAGTGAAAACACAAAAAAACTTCCAAAAACATTATTGTCAAATATGTTCTACTTTTCATCTCTTATTCGTTACTTTCCTTGCAAATCGAGATTATCTTTAAATAAAGAACTTAGAGAAAATAAAATGGGAATGGCTAGAAATAACTGAAAATTAGTGTCAAATGTTTTTGCTGTTGAAATTTCTTTACAAGAACTTAGATGGGTAAAAATAGAGGGCAGACTACTGTTTGTTCCAATTTGTTTTTAAAATCTTTTACATCTCCCACACACTTACTTACTCAGCCGAGTTCAGAAGATACTGTGCATAAATTAGTAAGGGAATAATAATAATAAGACAGATTTACTGCATCATTCTACCTTATGTCCTCTGCTTCCTGTTTCTTCATTGCCTGTTCTTTTTCAGGGGCACAAAAAACCTACCACAAAAATTTAAAGGAAAGTATCATGGTATGATGTTTCTCATTCAACATCATTGGAAACAAATATATGTTGTTCTCTCACAGCTACTTCTGGTAGTTTTAAAAGTACTTGAACTTCTTTTTCTCCCCAGCGTCATCCATAAATTCATGTTTTGCTGGCTCACGGTTTTTGCTTAACATTCCAGTACAATGAACTGAACAACTTCACATAGCTATGTCAATGGGATTAAACTAACCTATTATGTTAGCCCTGAACATATAGGCTCTGAAAGGTGATTATTCTGGATTATCTGTTTTCAACTAAAACAGTCCTGTAAAGTTCATTTTAGCTTTCTTTGGGTGACTTTCTTCTGAGATGACTGTGAAGATGCTGTATTAAACATGTAGCAACTTTGTTTGATGAAGTATTCAGCTGTAGTATATGACCCTTATATGAAAGAATACTAAAGAGTTCCTAAACTTCATTTTGGCAATAAAACAGAATAAGAATGAGCAATACAATGAAATATGATTTATCTTCAACCAAACCAAACCAATGTGTACTGCAATGAAGATATTTTTTCTGTATGTTTAAAATGTTTTGAAAAAACCCAGCAAAATTACTGGCAGCTACGGTGCATGAGAATAGCTACAAAACAACTTCTCTACTATACATCAATTTATATTTACTATATTTACTGCTAACTCACTACGGATTTAATAGACACTTTTCTGGCATATTCACATTGCAACAATAAAACAGTGTTGTTCCTCTATACAATATCTACATAAGAAATTAAAGTGATTAATTGATCTCATGGCAGTAGATATCACTAATTTATATCTCAGATATCCCATGTGAATCTACCTTATTTTATTTTTACTATGGTTGTATTAATCAGTGGAACAGAGCAGGGAACAGGATGAAGTGATAAAAAGAGAGCTTAGTTTATTGCTTAAATATTTTGCATTAAATTTACTAAAATGAATGTCCATTATATGGTAAACGTTTTATATATGTTCAAATTGTGAAGAAATTGATTTGAACTTTTTATCATATGAGTCCTTATTTTTTGCTGCCTTATTCCTCCAAAGAGCAAAATAATTTATGTTCCTATACTGTTTCAAGAAATGCTGCAAATATTTTTTTTTTGATTCATATATTGGGAAACTCAGTGAAAAATTACAAGAATTGGATTCTTTACCTACATGTTTTCTAACTCCAAAGTAAGATGCTCTGAAAGATTTTCACATCTAGGCTTTTCTTTCCTAGTTTATACTTTACCTCACCTCAGAGAATATTTCTTAAACTTCGGTGTGGAGTTAATTAGATTTGGTCTTACCTTGAAGCAAGAAAATTACTTGGATGTCTGCATGCAGGTTTCAGTGGCAGACATCAAGGAGATTCCAAGTAGAAATCTGTTAATTTGTCAGCATTCTCATTCTCAGGAATGATGCCACTAGTAATAATTGTCAAATCTTGAAAAAAGGTTACATATTCCATTACTGGTTTCGATACGTAGTAGAGATCATAAAGAAGAACTATAATCCTTGAATACAAAGAAAAAAGGCATGGCAGAGAGATAAGAAAAATCATGCTATTGGCAATGAAAATGGTACAGTTACTAAGTTCACTAAATAATTATAATTTTACCTTAAAAGTAAAAATTTTTATGTTATATAAATGGAGTGTTAGAAATGCCACAGAGTAAAGTATCAGGGATGAGATATTGTGAACTTCAGAAAAAAAACAAAACACTAAGATATGTAAGTACCTAATTCCCACTGGTTTCAATGATGTCTAGTACTTTTCAGATCTTTAGCATTGACTGTAATATGCTCATTTCTTAGAGCTCTGCTGTATCCATGTTTGCATTTCACCATTCTTAAGTGCTTAGAGAGGGATGATATGAGGCATAATTTAGAGAAATTGCAAGACTAGTTTCTAATATGTGTTCGTATCCTAATACTTAAGGTACTTATTTGATAGCTCCTGAGGTTGTAGTGGTAAAGCAATGCCCTTTTCTGCCTGGGACCTTCTGCCGGCTACCTGCCAGCTTTACATTGCTGTAGGAATTTCCCATACAAAAGCATTTCTCAGAAAAACAGTTAATCTAACTTCTCAGCTTTACCCTAATGTGACACTTATACAAACAACTGTGAAAAAACTGGTTTAAAACTCTTGCAATGTTTATGACCTAGGAATTTGAAAAGATAACTTTGCCTTTTCTAAATCAGTGACATGCTGTAGTGGTTTTATCACTAGGGGGCGTGCAACAGTGATAAAAGACTGAACAGATTTATCAACAAGCAACAAATTTATTGTCTAGGGTTCTACTAAAAACTTTATGGGATTTCGAGGCACTACATGAAATATACAATATAACACTTGACAATGTCACGTGATAAATAAAAAAACTAAGCTGTTTTTTAAAGTTGGTTGGGTCAGCTGAGAAGTAGGGGAAGGAAGGGGAAGCTGTTTTGCTGATGGTACACTCTCGGCATTCGAAGCTTCTGCAATATAAAGATGGTGAAAAAAACTTTTTTTTTTTTCAGGGACACTTAAGGGGAAAACTATTACTTGTGGTTTGGTTGTCTCTGGGTGCTATTGCTGGAGCTCTGATGGTGCTGTGCTGCTGCCTGTGCTGATGGAGGTGAGGGGAAACAAGCTGTGTGGTTTGGGAGCCAGGAGGAGGGGACTCGTGGCTCTTCTCAGCTCAGGAGAAAGTCAAAAGAGAGCAGGAACTTCCATGTTCAGGCTTTTATGTTTTGGAAGTCCCATGAGAATTCAGCATCTTTTTCTTGGCCAGGTTGTTTTCTGATTGGCCGGAGGCATTGGGCTCTTCTTTTCTCTCAGGATCTTCACTCTAGGCAAAAGGGCAATTTCCACTGAAACGCCACGCGGCTGGGGCCTGGGGGTGCCATTAGCCTTGCTATGTGCTCAGGGCTCGAAGTCTGGCAGCCGCTGCCAGTCGCAGGGCCAGTGGTGCCACCCCCGGCACACTCGCCACCTGCAGGGACTCTCAGGAGGGATCTTTGGGCCAGTGGGACTGCAGGAGCCGCCCGCGGGCCAGAGAGGGCAGTGGGTGCAGCCGCGCACTGCAGTGATCAGTGGGGAGGCACTGCTGCTGTCTCTACAAAGCCAGGGAGCAGCAGTGCCGATTGCAGCCTGCCGCACAGGGCCAGGGGGGCCGTGGGAGCCCACACTGCCCTCTGCCACTCCGTTCTGCCCACCGCCATGAGCTGGGAGCTGCGGCTGCCACCAGCAGAGAAGTGTCGCATGTCTCCGTGCGCTCTGCATGGCGCTGAGCAGGACCGGGCAGTGCTGCCAGCCCACACAATGTCGTTTCTTTGCTACTAACACCAAGTTCTCGGTTTCCCACTGCAGCTATGGTGAGTGAGGAGAGGGGACAGCTCTGTGTTGCTGCCGTTTCCCGGCCCTTACCCTGGGCTGCCCCACCATGCCCCAGGCAACGAGTAGGGAAGCGACATGAGCTGAGATTCAGCCACCCTCTTTGCCGCCATCTCCAAGACTCTCCACTTTCATTCTTGTTTCCAAAAAAAAAACCCTGGTTTTACAAATAAGCAAACAATTCAAACATTTTCCTTTCCCCCTGAAAACCCCATTTCAAACCCATAACACATGCATTACTTGTTTCTGAGGTGAAATGATGTGTAGATTTTGATAAAACGAACATTAATGAGAACATCTCTGTTCTTTTTATAGTGGTATCAGTTTGATCCTGAAATTTCATATTAAAATGTCTCTAATATTCACTGATTCTTTTATATCATATGGAGCAAAATGTCACTAGCTGCATAATAAAGAAACAAAAATATACTAATAAGGCTGAAACACCAATAGAGTAAAAATAGAGGCCAGTTTTGATAGGAAACCCTATTTCCCAAAAAGCAGTAACAAATAATAAATTTACCATTCAATCGGTAACTTATGACAAGGCCTGGATGAAGAGCTCTTGCTGCTTCTAATGATCTCAGCTCTCAATGGTCTGCTGATAATGGATTATCTAGGAAGTGAGCAGAAACACTTAAGCAGATCATTTTATTATGTGACTTATTAAGAAAAGGTTTATTTCTTCTCCTGAAAATAATAATTAATCAGTAGTTATCTATAAACACTTTGCAAAATATAACCCATATGCATAACCCATATACGGAATCATTCAGTAAACTGATATATAGCAACAGACTTATACACTGTAATTAAATAAACAAGATGTTGGACACATGTTTTAAAAAATACAGTATGGAAATATGTGTTAGATGGTAACATTTCCTTTCCCTGAATGAGTGCAAAGTAAGAAAAATAATTTGCAAAGAGCTGCCTATAAAGAGGAAACCCTAATATATAAGCAACAAAAAATATACAAGAGAACATGAAAGCTGGGAGAAGAGTTTGAAGATCCAAATGACTTACATAGAAGCAGAAGACACAACAAGCTGTGGTAGCAATGATTGGGAACAACGTCATAGTTACTTCCAGAACGGCTTCTGCAGCTACCTAGGAATAACAGGTTCTTTGATCTCTTGCAAAAATTACTGCACTGATTTTATTTATTTATGTTTATTGTCTACTTTTTTTTCAGTTTCAAATCCTAGTCACCATGCTGAATAATGGGAAAGACCTAGGGTCAAGAGCCACAAGATTTTCAGCCTTGTGTAATTGAACAGGCAGTAAGTTGATATAACCTCTTTAACCAAAAGTTGAACAGATTCTCTTTTAAAAAATAACTTGTTTTCTGGACACTATTATTCCTATTAGAATTTTGTTTTAGACTAAATTTGATATTGTTTTGTTGTTATGAAGATTTTGATGGTCATTGTACTAGTTTGAAATCAAACCAGTGGGAGATCGCAAGTCAGAATTATAATTTAATAGAAAAAAAAAATAAAAGAAATAAATAAATGCAGTAGTACAACAACACTGACAAAGTCAGATACACCCTGACACTCTATGGTAATAGCAGTCCAAGCAAAGCAGTTCTGTTGAAGCGGTGATCCTGTAAAAGGAAAAGGGTGAGAAAGTCCAATGGTAGCTCTTGCCCTCTGGGAGTCCAGTAGGTAAGCGCTCCTGTGGTGTTCAGAGTCTCAGTTTATATCCAGGATGGAATTGTTGTCTCCTCCCTCTGGGCAAAACATCTCACAATGGGATGGTGAGTCGTGTGATAAGGCCTGATGGGCCCATTAACAGCAGATAGTCCAGGAAGGAGCTATCTCTGAGTCATGGGCGAGGCATTGATGGCCCATTAACAGAAGATAATACAGAGGGAAATGGCAAGGAACACTGTTTCAACAGCTGTTTCAACAGCTAACGGAGATGGTAATAGAATATACTTCAACCTAGGACAGTCATTTTCATAAAAGCAAGACTTCTCTCAACCAGAGGAAGAAAAACAAAATCCTGGGTATTTTTTGTTGCCTTTTGGCAATTAAATCAAAAATCCTAAACACTAATTATCTAATTATACATATTTAGAAATATTAATCTGTGGATGATAAAAATTTAATAGTGAACTTTAATAGTGAGACTGCCCTTTAAAATTAAAGATTAACTTCATGAAAAAGAAAAAAATTCTCTTACTACAAAAATCATTGGAGTGTAAAATTTCTTAGTAAAATTTGTAATAGCACTATTTTAAAGAGATTTCTATATTTTATTAAATAGATACAGGTTCTTGGGATTGATCTCTGACTGTGCTGCATTGACATTTACCTCACTAAAGTGTGCTATAACTCTTACACAAGAAAGAGGTAGCAAAGATTAAAACACTGCAGAAAACAAGCTGCACAATGTGCGGAGAACATCTTTTTTTATTATTTTAATAAGCACTGTAACAACACTTATTTACTGTAAACTTTTACATTCCAAAACCTACATAAATATTTGAGGTATGATCTGTATGTTTTTGAGATGTCCTATGAGTTTGATCAAATATGAATTAAATATGTATCTTGGAAATATCATTACTTTTTTTTTCAATATTGAAGGATTAAAAGACCATGAATTTTAAATATATTTAAGGCCAAATTTTGTGCACTTACAGGTAACCTTATATTTAGTGAAAATATTACAACAAGAGCTCAATTAAGTTGCTAATAACCAGATTTTGTGCAATATTTTTCAGTACATTTCTTCCTTATGCATTGTATTGTGTTATGCCAACAGGAGTAAATATTCCTCTGAAAATGTTAAAGAGAAAAATAAATTTTCACAAGGTTAAAGCTAAATATAAGAGAAATGTAGCAAATTTGAAGAGAATACTTTTATTGCACATTTTTAAGTGTCCAGTGCAGCCTCCTTTAAAATAATCCTCACACTAGTTTTTTTTTTCATATTTGCTTTGGCAAAACTACTAAAGAATGATATATATTTTCAAATTACTGAAAGCATATCTTTCACAGTGTTTGCTGCTTGGATGCAAAAATATATCTTGTATCTACAAAACAATTATTCGGTGATTAGTTTAGCAGAATACAAGGAAATGTGCTTTCCTTGTTACATTTAAAGGGAAAGAAAGATGCATGTTTTGTTTCCAGAGTTGATGAGATGGACTAAAATATACCAATTGGCTCCAGAGCAGATGAGTTATCTCCATCTCCTTGAAGTCAAGGATCATGCATTACTAGGAAATTCCTCTTACACAAATGCTATTATTTTATGGTGGAAGTGATACAAGCATTTTAGGATGATATCACAAAACAACCCTGTGTGTCATTCTGTGATTTAGTTTTTGGTGTGGCTGTGCACTAGGTTAATTTCAAACAATGGAAATAAACATATGGACTGTAGGTACCCCAGAAATTTTATTCTGATGTATGGAATTCTGACCTGGGCTTTCCTTAGGAATATAAAAAATTGTTTGAGCAGAGTACAAAATGATTTTGGATTTTATAAATATGGAGTTAGAAAAGTTAAGTCCTATCAGTCTTCTGTATGAGCAGGAATAAAGCAATTCTGGAAGAAAATGGGAAGTAAATATACTAGTCAATGAGTATCGTATTTAGAAAGAGAGGTGGAAAAACTAAATCATGGACAGGACTACAAATCTATGGGGCCTTTCGGGATTCTTCCAAGAATCTTCAAAGGGCTGGCTGAAGTAATTGTAAAACCTCTTTCAACGATTTTTGGGTGGTCTTGGGAATCAGAAGTCCCAGCTGACTGGAAGCTGGCAAATGTAGACCTGATTTTCAAAAAGGGCAAGAAGGAAGAACCCAGAAACTACAGACCTCTCAGTCTCACTTCAGTGCAAGGTGAAATTATGGAGAAGATTATTCTGGGAAGTATTGAAAAACACCTGAAAGACAAGGGAGTCATTGGTCACAGCCAGCACAGTTTCATGAGATGAAAGTCCTGCTTATACAACCTGATTTCCTTCTAAGGCAAGGTAATACACCCAGTTGATCAGGGGAAGCCAGTTTACAGAATATTTTTAGATTTCAGTAAAGCTTTTGAGAGTGTTTCTCCCAGTATCCTTCTGGACAAAATGTCCAGCACACAGCTAGACAAACACATCATGGAGTGAGTGAGCAGTTGGCGCATGGGTTGAGCAGAAACCAACAGTGAATGCAGTCAAATCAGGCTGGTAACCTGTCACTAGTGGGGTTCCACAGGGCTCCATCTTAGGTCCTATGCTCTTCGACATCTTCATAAATGACTTGGATGCAGGACTGGAAGAGGTACTAAGCAAGTTTGCAGATGACACAAAATTGGGAGGAGCTGTTGACTCCCTCTGGGGCAGAGAGGCCCTGCAGAAAGACTTCGACAAATTAGAGGACTGGACAATCACCAACCATGTGAAGTTCAACAGTGGAAAAGATTGGATTCTGCACCTGGAATTCAGCAAGGCCGGATGTATGCATAGGCTGGGGAATGAGATGCTGGAAAGCAATGCTGCAGAAAGGGACCTGAGGGTCCTGGTCGACAGCAAGTTGAATATGAGTCAACAGTGCCCTGGCAGTCAGGAGGGCCAAGAGTGTCCTGAGGGGCATCAGGCAAAGCATCGCCAACTGGTCAAGGGAGGGGATTGTCCTGCTCTGCTCTGCACTGATGTGGCCTCACCCTGAACATTGTCGTAGTTTTGGGCACCACAATATAATAAAGACATTAAGATATTGGACACCATCCACAGAAGGACAATGAAGATAGTGAAAGGTCTTGAGGGGAAGCTGTATGAGAAGCGGCTGAGGTCATTTGGTCTGTTCAGTCTAGAGAAGAGGAGACAGAGAGGGGACCTCATTACATTTTAAACTTCCTTGTGAGGGGAAGGGGAGGGGCAGGCACTGATCACTTCTCTGTGGTGAACAGGGACAAGACCCGAGGAAATGGACTGAAGTTGCATCAGGGGAGGTTTAGGTGGATGTTAGGAAAAGGTTCTTCACTTAGGGGGTGGTTGGGTGCTGGAACAGGCTCCTCAAGGAAGCTGTAACAGCACCAAACCTGACAGTGTTCAAGAAGCATTTGGATGGTGCTCTCAGGCACATGTTTTGACTCTTGGGGATCGTTCTGTGCAGGGTTAAGAGTTGAACTTGATGGTCCTTGGGAGTCCCTTCCAACTAGGGTACTCTGTGATTCTGTGACTCTGCGGCTGAACATCTTCCTTGGAGAAATGAAAAAAAAGTGGACCATTTGCAACGGATAAAATGACATAATTTATTCTCACATAGAAAAATATCTTTCCTTCTCCAAGATTAGACAAATAATACAATAGGAAATTAATGCCAATTCATATAAAAGTTATGTATATATATTCTAATTACATTATAACACACCAAAATAACCACTAGCTTCAAGATAAGGTATCACCCTATATTATCTGATTCTTCTTCTATTTTATGATTCCCTGAATGCCTAATCTTTTTTTTTTCCTACAAATACATATCCATTTGTGTATGAGAGATAAAAGAAGAAAGCAATAGCCAATATATCTACACTACAGGCAAGTTTCCCATTTGGCTAAGCTATATCTTAAGAAGCAAGAAAATTCCCATAATTTTGTTCTTTGTGTGGAAAACTATATTAGTTTTATAACTCGGGATTTTGAAATGACTAGAGGATAGAATCCTTTTTAGTAGAACTACGTGAAATATCTTTTTCATCAAAATTTCTTAGACAAGTTCGAAGGTGAAGTGAATCACAACAATTTACGGTGAGCCTCTGACATACTGGACAAACCATAAATACTGAAGGATAGATTTCCATTTATGCAGTCCCACATTTAAGGAAATATATAAATTCCTAAAATATTAATCGGAATAATGAAGTAGTCATCAATTCTGTTCTTTGTGTAAGAACATATCCTATTAATGTGATTTCAGGATTTTGTTAGACAGGATCTTTACATTCTGACAAATAATTGATGACTAATGTGTCTGTAGTCATATTAGATAAGAAAGGTGAAAATGGTAGAACTTTTCACGATAAAATATTCAGGTGTCCTAACTGATTTACAAATTTAATTTGCATTTTTAGAAATACATGCCATATGAGCCTGGATAATCTCTTCCTTTGTGACTTTCATTAACACACTCACAATAGATCTCCTGTGGCCTGAGATTTTCACTAACACAAAAGTTAATGCAATGGGATTTCTGAGCCCCAAGTCCCATTGCAAGCCTCTACTCACCATTTATGTCATATTTGAAAATAGAACCCAAGTCCCCGAGCTTGTTAGTAACACTTGAAAACGTTTTGCTTTTGTAAATTAGTTTGTTAGGTGTCATTTGTTTGCTTATTTGTTTGTTTGTTTTACTATGTGCTACACCTTTCATATACTTTCTACCCTGACTTGCTTACATTTGGATACATGAGATCCAGAGAATGTGCAATTAATTTTATATTTTCTTTTCCTTCTTTTATTCTAATCCCTTATTCTCAAATATGCCACTTGGAAATAATATTTTCTTTTGTGTACACCTGTAAGAGCACCCACAAACCACAGTTCAGGTTTACAAATGAATCAATACTCCTGTAAACCAGACAAAATCACTAAATAAAACTATCTGGGGTCATTTTTCTTTTTGTTTTCCACAGTGTTCATCTGACAGCAAAGATTTAAAGCTACAAATTAACATTTAGTATAATAATCAAGAGTAATTGTATTATTTCTTCTTCCTTTAAAAACTTCTTTTCATTATAATTTTACAGCTCATCTTTCCTGGCCTTCTGTTCCCAGAACTAGCTTCCAGCTGCTGTTCCCAGCCAGGAAGTCATGCACTCTGTGGAGTGCAGAAGCAAAAAATATAAATTCAAGACCAAGTAAGAAAGTCTAGGTTTTCTACTCACCCCAATTTTCATCACTTTCAGAATGCGTACTTAGCAAATCCCTGCTTATAGATCCCAGGGTTTTGTTCAATTTTGCCATTATTTCTCTCTCTACTGGATGTCAGCTCCCTATTCAAGGACATAGAACATGTGAATTTGTGAAGCAGACCTAAAAGAAGTAAATCAATTAAGAGGGAAAATGGGGAAAAATCAGTATCCAAATCTAACCACTATACTTATTTCCCCTAATTGAGCATGTTGCACATTCAGAATCCTCACGGACACATTTACATAGAGTTCTAAACCACTTATTCCAACACTTTGTACTTTACAATTACTTACTGAGCAGAATTGCTTTTACTTCTAATTTCCCACGGAAAAGACTGTCTGTGCCAGAGACTTTTTTACTGCTTTCACATACAATCTGTTGCTGTGCTAGCTTGAAGATTTTGACCCAACCCAACAGAACTCCTAAGTCAATTCAAAGTAAAGTACATGTCTGAAGAGATTGTTTCATAAGGCCTAGCAGGCATATGAATCATTTAGATTATATATGGGTGGAATTACACAACCACCCCCCATAAATTTTTGTGGCTTTTTTTCTTCTAAGCCACTAAGCTTTTTCTACGAAATATGATTGGTTAAGAAGTCTTCCACTTTCCTATTCCCCAGAATATTTCCCATTCTGGCAACAAATAGAGTGATCTCTGAAGTGGCATGTAATTATGTCTGTAGGGGAGAGGACAGAAATATTGGACTCGATTTAGTGTGGCTGTTCATTTAATTTAGAATTAAATGGGATTTATTCAGCAAAACAGAAATTAGGCAGAACTGAAATCTGCATTTGAACTTTTCTTTATTGTTTCTTTAGTAGCCTAATCTATGTGGCAAACTGAAAAAGTGAATATTTGTTAAATTTTAGGGGGAAAAAATTATTTCGTGTCTGTAGTTTTACAGCAATGAGGTCAGAAGCCATTTTTCTGTTTATGTCATTCTGTAAAAAATATGACTTGACTTTGTTTTTAAAACTTCCTTTTTGAATACTTATCCTCTACTTTCTTAATTTGGGACCTAGTTGTTGGAGTATCATGAGCTAGAGTGGAATAGTCCAGACAAGTGAATTCTGATACCCTGCACCATGGCTTTCTGCAGTGAGGCATATTAATGAGGTTGGAGCACACTGGCTGACTCCCTGAA
Source organism: Serilophus lunatus (assembly GCA_013399895.1). NCBI lineage: Eukaryota > Metazoa > Chordata > Aves > Passeriformes > Eurylaimidae > Serilophus > Serilophus lunatus. The sequence goes on from VXBA01005355.1 coordinate 138,879, forward strand.
ATAATTGACACTCAAGCACTTACAGCATACTTTGATCACAGAGTAAGATGAATTTATTTGGAGTTCCAAGATATATGATTCTACTGCCCACACACTATTTTCAAGGAGAAACTTTTTAGAGCTCATGTCTTTACCCTTCTGGGATAGGACAGGCTGATCAGTGCACTTCTAACATACTACTGCTACCAGGATATTTGAATATCCTGGAGTCTACAGAAGGGTAGTAAATCATTTGGAGGCCTCGTCGTGTTCATATCTCTTTGAGAACAGTGTGGACAGGCAGAGCAATTCCTATTTCTCATCTATTTGCTATCATTCCCTAACTTTCATGTACAATGTGGTGCTCCCTGTCTCCTTTTTTTCCTGGCCGATTTGAATCACTTTCTTCTTTGATGTATTTGCTATTAACATCACTCACCATTGTGGCCAACACCCAAAATGGGTATAGCCATTTGATCAACAACGTTTTCAGTGCTAACATTTCCTGACCACCTTCTGTTTTTTCCTGTTTTCAACCAACTATATTTTGTATAGATCCAATTAATCCAAGAACAAAGCATTTTAGGAAGAAGGAACTCCCTTAAACCATGAAAAATATTGTCACTTTGCTCATTGCAAACAAAAAGGCTGCTAAATTTGTTTTCAGGCAAGTTGCTTAGAAGGAACTGGATGGAGGAGGCTGGATTTTTACAGACAGAAGTTAGTCTGTGAGTATGGCAGCCCCCATTTCTCACTGTCTGTTTACCTGTTTCTCTGACAATGCGTCTGAAATGGTTTTCCTCTGCATCTTCACTTTATTTAAAAAGAGATAGTGTGTGTGAGAATGAGTTGAGGTGAATGCAGCACAAAATTTTGTTCCAATAAACCAAAATATCTGGAAGTTGAAATATAAATATATCAGCCTTGACACTGCTTTTTCCAGATGTCAATGTTTCATTTCATCTCTATTATATTAATCTCTTTATTCCCATGTGTTATATTTAACTGCCCTTGAGAGCAATTCAGACACCTTATTTAATCACTCAGAAGTTCAAAAGTATTATTGATCTCACAAAAACTCTCCTGAGGCACTGCATGAAACAACCTTCTAAAGTAGGACACATATATATTCTGTACTATATGGTGGATGGCAGGTGCTTTGTGGACTTGAATCTACCCAAATTGTTTAGGAGGGGAAAGAATACCTTTCAAACCAAGTGATTTTCTGGAGGAATTATCGGACAACAAATTCTTTAGCAGAGCTCTTGAGCATTCATTTGCTTTGGCTTGAAGCATCTATGCTAAGGTTTTACTCTGTTTCCTTTCCTGTAGCATTTTCACCCAGCCTCATTTTGTTCAATAGAAATTCACAATTTGATTAAATTTAACCAAAATGCAGGTTAACTTCATTTGTCTTTGAATTCAGTTACTCATTGAATTTGCTGTATTGCAAAAAGAATATTGTGTTAATAGTGCTTGCTACTGAAAAATTAAAATAAACTAAATTCAAGTTTTGAGTGGAAATGGTTTTTATAATATTCCTTCAACATCCCTTTCAGTGAATTTATGCTAAAATTTCTTCTTTTTTTTTTTTTTTCTTAAAAAATAAGTCCACATTAAAAACATTGTAAACAACTATATCTTGCTGTGGCTTTCCAGAGGCATGCACTCCACTTTGAAAATATCTCAGGTATCTGTCAGCATTCTGCCATTTCAACTACAGGGTCTCAATTAGACAAAAGAAATTTCAAAATAAAGGCTACCTGACAAGACTACACCTGACAGCCTAATATCTAGCTTTTGTAATCTTTGAACAAATAATTTACTACAAGAAATTAAGTTCTCTAAGTGCTCATGTAAATTATTATACTCCAGTAGTAACTGGCTCATTTGGTATGCCTTGTCCATTAAAACAAGATTTTTTTTATATCTTTTGTGTCCGGCAGAAAAATCTCTGGCACAAGACACTGTTTTTGCTTTTATTAGTTTCACAGGGCAGTTTAAAAGTTTGAGGATCTTACTATAATTAACAAATGGTAATTAAAAATATGCTACACATAGCAGATATATATATCAAGGACAAACAATAAAAATGATGTCTTCAAAAAATCACTTCACTCTCCCTGAAGATGACTCTAACTCAAACAGACTGTGTTTTTATAGGTTCAGTGACTCATGTTAAACGGAGATGTATGTTAAAATGTTGTGGAAACTAATGGGCCCTCTGTATTTGAAATGTTTCTATTGTACATGTCAGTGGAATGGATGGGCTTCCTCCCACACAAGTGAAAGCAAATCCAAAATTTGGACTTCCAAAAGTTAGAATTCAAAGTCTAAGTAAACTGCCTTATACACCCTTTCTGACTGAGAATAGATAGAAACGATTATAAATGTGCTCACCTGCTTTAGGGACCTCTTTTTGGTGGTTATAGATTATCTATGAGAAATGTACAATTCTTTTTAGTAAATTAGTTTAGAAATAAATATCTAATTATAAAACTCTTAGGTTAAAGCAGATAGTTGCTATGCTAAGAAGAATTTTCACAATTTTAAAAAATGTCTAATTACTTTGCTAAGGGCCTTACAAGGTATTTACAATATGTCTACTGAATGTGAATTTACATAATGGATTCAAATTTGGTTTAAAACACAAATATCCTTCTGATATTTTAATGACTGTTATTAAAAGATCTTTTCCCATATTGTAGCATTTAATCAGATTTATTTAGATTAGATAAATTATTACTTGTGGGTTCAACACATTTTTATAAATTGAAAATGCTTTCATGTTTTCAATAGAGTTAAATTAGTAAGGTAAAATTGGATCTGAAAAACTAATTCATAACTGTCAATTTATTTGACAGATTTTTGCCTTTTTTACTGTTTTGTTTTATTTTGTTTCAGTCTTTTTTTCTTGAAGATTATCCCTTCATGGATGATGATAAAAACCACATATCTTCCATGAATAATTATTGAAGTGCAGATAACCCTAGGGCACATATTCATATTTACAATTCATGTTGTGTTGGTTAATTTTGATTACACCTTTGGGTTACTTGCTACTGATATTTTCTTTAGGACATGCATTGCAAAAGCACTGAATTTGCTATTACTAAATTATAAACTCAATGCTACAAGATCAAAACCAGTAATGTACTTTGACTGGCTATGCTACTCCAGTTTAAACTGAGTGGTGAAAATCAGTTAAATTAATGTGACTGTATACAGGCCAACATGGAAAACCATTTTTTAAATCTATTTCAGATAATTATACAGTAGCTGAAATTAGCTATCTATTTTATTTGGTATGGTATCAATTCACTTTTTACATCATACCAGTAATAAGATTCTTTTAAAAATGCTACTATTGAAGCAACCATGAAGGCATTAGACTTTTACAGAATTAAGGTCTTGAGAATTGTTAAAACTGACTATTTTTTTTACCTGCGTTACTGATTTTTCTATACAGTTGCAATCACACCTTCCTGAACAAAATCTTTTCTGTAACTCTGCTACTGTTCCTTTTTGTTGCAATTTAATAACCTTTTAAGCATTTTAAACCGTAGTGCTTTGAGCCTCAGATTAACACCAGCAGAGATTTTTTTTGTTTTTGTGGCAACCACGAGTAACAGCTATTGTGTTTTTGCTGGGATAGCTTTCAGCTGGATCTGTTCCCTGAATAATTCACTGAAAAGTGAAATGCTTGTTGCAGTACAGGGGAGCAGAGACTGGGAGCAAATGACTGTGTCTGTCAGTGAAAGATTTTAGTTAAAAGCACTGTTTTATACCAGAGTCATTTTATACTTAAATTTTCCCTGGGCATCAGTGTGAAATGCCAGTACTGTTATTGAGGAGCTGTTGCCTACTGACAGGTTCATGTGACCGTAGACGTAAAAATTAAGAAGATTTGGTTCAGAATGTGGGACAAGATGCAGTGCAAGTTTTCATGTTAACCAAATTTTTATATTAACCTGGTAAGAGTGAGGTCTCCTAAGATACTAAAATATAGTTGTCTACATATAAATATCCACAGCTATGCTTGGTGACTGAGCTCATACTGAAAACAATGAAGATGAATGGCTCAGGTTTTTCGTCTAATTGTAGACATGTGAAATGATACATGAAATGTCCTGAAGGACTTTGCTGCTACTCCAGCAAGGTTTCATGGACTTTGCATTCAGAGCTTCCAGTTCTGGTAGTATGTCTTAGATATTGTAGGGAGTTAGGGGTGTGGGGGTTTGAGAAGGGGAGGGGACAGAGATGCAGGGTTCTTGGAGGGAGCGGGAAAGGGGGGGGAAGAGGATGTTTCCTTTTAAAGCCTGGGTTTTCTTGTTTTGTTTGTTTGTTTTCCTCTCCTTTAATAATCTTCTCTTGCTTCCCCCCGACTCACCAAAATGTGGATTGCTTTTCCCGGGGACATGCTGCAGCGGGTTTAATTCTGGCACGGCCCTGGCCCGGCTGTGCGGAGGTGGCGGGCTGCGAGCATTAATCGCAGCTTCAGCCCGGGAACAGCCCCCTGCGCGGGCGTTCGCTGGTTCTCCCTGGGCAGGCAGCGGCGGGGCTGTGGGGGAGCTCGGCTGGTCCCACCAGCGCTCGGCTGGTCCCACCAGCGTGGTCCCAGCAGCCACCCTGTTGCGGGTTGGGTCCTTTGCCTGGAGCTGTCCCAGCACTGGGGAGGGGAGGTCACTGCGTGTTTTCCTTCCTCTCCCTCGGGCAGTCACCTGCTTCCTGGGGGCTGGCAGTGGCTCTGCTGGCTCCCGCACCACTGCAGGGGTGCCCTGGTGGCGGCGCCGGTCCCATGCTGCTGCAAGGAAAAGCTGGCAAGAAGCCCCGCGGTGCCAGCGGCCCTGGGAACAGCCCTCGTGTGGCAGGAGGGGCACAGTCGCTGCCCAGGCAGCTCCTGTGGCCCCGGTCAGCCCTGGACACGCCTTTTGTGGGTCTCTGGGGTCAGCGGGCGTCCTGGGAGGTGGCAGCCATCCCGCGGCTGGTAAAAGATGGTGCCGGGAAGCCATCAGCTCACAGATTTTGGTGGGAACCGCCATTTTGTTGGAGCCGGGAATCTCAAAGGGGGAGGTGGAGCCCAGACCGCTGGCCAATCCAAAGCAGTGAAACCGGGAAGAGGACTGCAGGATTCACACGGGACTTGGAGAGCTTAAAAGCCCGAAGCAATGGAAGTTCACTCTCTTTGGCTTCCTGCAAAGCTGGAGAGCAGGAGCATGGCTTCTCTTCTCCAACTCCCAGGCCTCGTGGCTTGACTCTGTCCATTCCTCATCGGCATCAGAGCCAATCCAGCTCAACTACAGGTTGAAAGCTTCCCCAAAATAACATCCCGGGTTGGGGGGAGGACCTTTTACTCTGTTCTGTTTTTCAGAGACTTCAAGGGCTAGGAGTTGGCTACCATCAGAGAGAGGGAGAGAGAAGAAGGAAGTGGCTTTCCCTTCCCACTGCTTCTCCTGGGCCAGCCTGCCTGGCCTTTGAAAGCAGTTCCCTTATTCTTTTTTTTTTTTTCCCCTTTCGGGGGGTTTTGTTGGGTTTAATTTTGCGTTAAGTCTGGGGTTCCCTTAAACTGTGTTTTCCTTTGTTTGAGCTCCAGACAAATAAACTGTTTCCCTGTTGTTCAAAATCTCTGTTCAGTCTTCTCATCACTGCTCGGTGTGCCCCTTAGTAAAACACAGTGGTGCTCAAACCACCACAGGGGCTTGATTTGACCGCAGCTGGATGCCAAGTGCCCGCCCAGTTGCCGCCCCCCTTTGAGAAGGGTGTATCTCTCCACTGTCCCCAGAAGACAGATCTCCCAACACCACCGCTAGGCAATCAGTATAAAGGCAAAACAAAGATTCATTGTTGATATATCAGCATGTTCCTAAACTTAGCACAATACAAAGATAAACGCTGCTGCTAAGCAATGCTGCCAGCAACCTCCTTGTCCCACACAGGAGCTTGCTACTCAACAGCTGCTATTCCTACAGCATGCTCTCTCCATATATATAACTGCCTTTATCTCATCCCTCTTCGGGCACCTAAATAACTGTAATGGGTTGATCTCAGCTGGATGCCAAGTGCCCGCCCAGCCACTCTATCTTACCCTGCTTCCCAGCCAGGCAAGGAGGTAGAGAAAAAGATGGTAAACAACTCACGGGTTGGGATAAGGCAGTTTGCTAAAGCAAAAGCAAATTTGCATGCACAAAAACAAAGCAGAAAATAACATGTTTTTTTCTCTATTTCCCATCAGCAGTGATGTCTGGCCATGTCCCAAGAAGCAGGGCTTCAGCACACTTAGTGGTTTCTCAGCAGGCAGTCATTGGAAGCAATGAATGCCCCCACCCTTCTTGTTTCTTCCCTTAGCTTTTATGTTTGTGTTGATGTCATATGGTATGGAATATCCCTTTGGTCAGTTTGGATCAGCTGGCCTACTCATGTCCTCTACTAGGGAAGGAACATCACAATCCTAATGCTGTGCTCAGCAGTAGTAAAAACACTGGTGTGTTATCTACACCCTTCTAGTCACTGATGCAAAGTATAGCACTGTGAGGCCTGCTGTGGGGAAATGGACTCCATCTCAGACAGACCCAGCACAATATGCAAAGTATTTCACAGGCAAAATGGAGACATAAAGGAGTTTGTGGTGTCTCTGTGACTGCCAGTGTTCCAAAGGGTCATGTTCAGTGTTTAATGGAGTATTTAGTTGCCAATGAGTGAAGTGAGAGTTTAATCTCTAAAACATGCATTAACAATAAAAACAAACTATTAATTATAATTAATTATAATTTAATTATAATTAATGTTCCATTTTTATTTGGTTTTATTTTAAAGGAATTTTAAATTGGTGTCTGTTGATATTTCAAGCCAATTATGGACTAATACAATACTTTAATTGCAGCATTTTGGAAGCAGTTGAAAGGAATCCAGGTATAATCATCTAAGTCATTGTTTCATTTAAAGTAACTCTGATATGAGATTTAGTCTTAAAGTAGTACTGTTCAAATTGATGAAGAATTAGAAGGGGTGAGTATCTTGTGTGAAACTTGAAATGTTATACATGTTGATAGTGAACAGAATTTATCTGGTTACACATTAGAAGACCAATGAATTCTTAGTAAATTTCCATAAATATCAAAGAGCGAGGGAAGACCTGGGCAGTGTACTTAACACAGCTGATCTTTGGATAGGTAAAAATAAGTTTAATTCAGCATATCTGACGTTAATTATATCTAACTATAATATAGAAACCTGAGAAAAAAGTATAAATACAAATAGTTACTTTTGTCAGATCCATCAAGCAGTATTCTTCTAATACACACAATTCTTTGTTCCATAATAAAATTATTGAAGTAGAAAGGATTATAAAAATATGTGATATACATGATACTTGTCTTTTAAATGCTTGAAATGTTATGAGGACTCTAAGCATTCAGTGATACCTTTAAAACAAAGAAAAAAAGCACCTAAAATATGCTCTTAATCATGTGAGTCATAGACTCCTGCACTGGTGTACTCAAGACATTTTGAAACAAACCATGAGTTCTTCCTTTGCAAAGGTATGTATTACTCTCCAACAACCTATATGATCACTCACTACCAAGCCACATTTTTACCATTCTAGGAAATATTGTTTCAAGGAATGCTGCTATCATTCCCTTAGTCTTTCAAGTCCTTGTTCGTAAAATATATTGGAAAATACAAAATAATGCTTATTGTAGAGATTACAGATCGAAGCAAACAGTTCATATCAAATTTTTCAATGTTTATTTTGTAAGATTTGTTTACTCTTTTATGAGAAAAATAATTCCCTAAATGTTCTATTTTTTCTTTCAAGAAATGTTATCATTTTATAAGTGCTGATATATTCTGCATAAAAATAATGTAAGCTAGTGGCAGAAACATTACAACAAATTTAAGCTTGTGGGAAATTCTAGTATTTTGACATTTCCTCCTTACCCTCTGTCTTGATTGGGAAATAATAGAAAATAATGGAATGTGAAAAATGTTCCTGCAACTGAAGAACTGAAGGAAGAAACAAAGAAAGTATGGATTAAGAAATACTAAAGCACCTAATTTTGATTAGTTTAACAGTCAAAGGCACATCTTTGTAGGGATAGAATCATCTTCTGCAAAATATAATTCAAACACATCTTGCTGCGATTCATTCTTGAGAGCCTTATGGCTGCACTATCTATTTCCACATGCTGTTTTAATCTTCTGATGTCTTTAGTGTATGTTTTTAAATTGACTCAGACAACACTTCTTTAAAGAGGCAATCTTGTTCATAATCTTTGGCTCTTAGTGGTTGAATTTACTTAATCAGACAGCTGTCTTCATCTAAACTCATACTTAAGACATCATTTATAGTTGGAGTGGATCAGGTGTTTCTTTGTCATATCCTAGGAGCTGGTGTTTCTTTCCATCTTCTAAATAATCACGAGTAATAGTTCTGAAGCTACTACTTAGAAGCCAAAAATTTAGCTATGTCACAATATGGTGGCTGCAAAAAAGGAAAATAAAAGACAAAACCAAATCACTTCAATCTCTGTTAGACTTGGAATTCAGGGATATATCTTTTCTGCAACACACCAGATGCTGACTGCTGACTGCTGATGTGACTTCTTTCATAGCTAATTGTTTAATCTGTCACAATTTATTTACTGCAGGATGTGAAAGTACTGAGGAAGACCACAAAGGACCACCACTAAAGTGCTGCATGGCAAATTTACTAGGTTTACATCTTATTATTTAAAGTGCAGAAGATCAGCAGAGTTATTTTGAACATAGACTTTGGAAATAAGAGTAGATTAATTTATGTCAGTTCTAGTTGTTCTGATTTTTAATATAGTTGTGACTATATGACAAATATAAAGAGTTAGGAAAAATAAACATTCTCTTTTTAAAAGGCTAATTCTTAATGAATAGCCATTATAAATCACATACTTCTCAATGTTAATTTTACGCAGTGTATTCTGCATCATTTTTAATATTCTAAATACTGCCTTCCTATGTACCTATGAGCCTGATTGAGTGTGATACTTACCTCTTTGAAGTTGCAGGCATTAGGCATTTAGATGGCAGAATGATGGGATTTACATGCTGGAAGCTGGGAAAGACCTGAAGAAGGTGTGTATCAGTATTCGGACATGTAATTTTTGGGTAAACAGTTCTCTGCCTCACAGATTATGGGGAAAAGAAATAGTGTCCTCTTTTTCTTCAACTGCAATTGGAAAAAGAGTAATTGGGTTCATATTCCTGTTGTGCATAAACAAACCCAGGTATCCAGGGAATACACTTTTGGTAAGTAATCAATTCATCCTCCCAGCAGAAGCAAACCCTCCTGACAGCTGTTCAGATCAGCCTGGAAATCTATCTATAAAGCTGCAGCCAACTGCTCCTTTTTTCCTTGCCTACTCACTTTTACTACTCACTTCACTCTCCAAATCCTTTTGATGGCAAACCTTTACATTTCTACTAAGTTTAATTTTCCAGGATTGTTGCTTTCGAGGCCCTGCACAACTGCCTGAATAGACTTTAACAGACTCACTTAGGTAAGCAAACATTGCTCATCTTGAGTGAAGCTTGAAGAGTCTGGCCAGAAGAGAATGTCAGGGTTTGTTTTTTCTACAGCCAATTTTGCTGTTGTGCATTAAGTAGTCTTCCCTGGTACCTGATCTATTTCTCCTGACAGACAACTTTGAGTCTTTCTACAGCCTAAGGTGAGTGCAGATACACATATGCATTTCACTCACTTATCAAGTTCCCAATACACAGAAACATACTGTATGTAACCACAAAACAGACAGTGATTGACACATTTAATGTTATGCTGCATATGTATGTTTGTGTATTTACTTATTTACTAATAGTGTCAATATCTTTGTTCCTTCATAGTTTTGCTCCCTAGAACACAGAAGGAACTTGTGTACATGTAGTTTCAAGCTCCATCAGACAGGAAATTCAATATTTTAAGGCAAACATTAGTCCATATACTTTCTCTATTTCCTGCCATAATTCCTGCAGAAATACAAGTAACTGATCTGAAGAATTTTATTGATTTATGGATGGAATCACAAAATTTTACAAGGTCATGAGATTATGCCCTTTGCACTGCAGGATTTAGCATTATAGTTATTCATTAACAATTGAAAAGCCTCTCATGGGCTCCTTAATCTGTCCATATACACAATACCAAACCTGTGATTACATAGCATGAGAATTTTTGTTGGTTGGTTGTTTTTTAAAATACATTATATGACTGAAAGTCTAGATAATGGAAAGATGTATAGTATTTTCTGTTTCAAAAACACTGTTTTGACTCTGCAATTGCAGTTGCAATTGCTAAAAGACAGAAATTGGATTTTTCCTGAGTTTATCAAGTTCTTAGGGAGAAAAACATTGAAATGCTACACTTGCTTTACGTTCATTTCACACTGAACAAAGAGAGATAATAAGATTATGCTATTCCCTTGAACATGCTATATGTTTCAATCATAAAAATACCTATAAGAAAAAATCCCTGTATGTAGGCTTCTAATAGTAATGTCTGCACTCTGAATATTCTGTTGATGAATGAAAAAGTTTCCTCAGGCTTAGGATATTGTTTGACCTCTGAGAGGAGCTTCTGCACTGATAAGTGCAAACTAATATAGAAGAAGAGCTTTTGAATTTGTTGCCTATAGAAAATAGCTGAAATCCAGTTTGACCACCTGCCCAAATATGTTTTCTTCAGAAGTATGTATCATGCTTACAAACATTTTTCATCTTCCCATTATATTTATTTCATTAAGATTTGGGAAGAGGAGAAAATTCAAGGTAAGAAGTTATATTCTTCTTCCCATTTTTGTTCCTGAATATACTTCCCGTCTTTTCTTCTTTTTTAATTTTCTTGTATTTCCTTCTCCACACCATTCCAGAAGTGCTTATCACTGGTAGGACAGCATTTTACTACAATCAAAATAATTTTTTTCAGAATTTTTGCCCTTATGATACAAAAAATAATAATTTTTACTGCCTCCTACTCTGAATAGATCATTAATTTAGTGATGCTGATGATTAGTTAGTTATATTAGAAAGGTTGTTTGGTTTGTGGTGTTTGGCGTTTTTTTTCCTAGTTTCCTTTTAATATATATGGCAAGGGCAAATGGTGACTGATTAATCTAATGGCCTCCTATGATGAAATGACTGCATCACTAAAAAAGAAAAGAGTCGCATGGTCTTCTGTAAGACTTTTGATATGATGCCCTACAACACTCTTGCCACTAAATTGGAGAGCTATTGGTTTGGTGGATGAACTGTTAGATGAGTATGGAATTGGCTGTATGGCCACAAGCAAAGTTACAGTCAATGGCTCAGTGTCAAAGCCAAAACAAATAATGAGTGATATCTTTCAAGGGTAATTACTGGAACTGATACTATTTATACCTTCAGCTGTGACAAGGACAGTGGGATTGAGTGCACCCCCAGCAAGTCAGCTGATGATACTAAGTGGGTGGTGCAGTTCACTTAAGGAAAGAGATGCCAACAAGAAGGATCTTCACAGGTTTGAGAGGTAAGTCTGTGTAAACCCCATGGAGTTCAGCAAGGCCAAGTGCAAGGTCCTGCATTTGGGCTGGGGCAATACTTAGTATTAATATAGACTGAAGATTGAATGGATTAAGAGCAAGCCTGCAAAGGAAAACTGGAGAAACCGGTGGATGAGCCAACAATGTCCGCTTGCAGCCCAGAAAGGAAATTGTGTCCTGGGCTACACCACAAGAACCATGGCCAGCAGGTCGAGGGAGGTGGTTTCGCCCCTCTATTCTGCTTTGGTGAGACCACACCTGAAGTACTGCATTCACTCCGAGATACCCAGTACAAGAAAGACATGGACCTATTAGAGTGGATCCAGAGGAGGGCCACAAAAATGATCAGAGGGCTGGAATATTTCTCCAATTAGGAAAGGACAGACAGGAAGGGAGGAGCCTGGAGAAGAGTAACCTTTTTGCAACCTTTCAGTACTTAGAGGGGTTTTATAAGAAAGCTTGTAGTTGCAGAACAAGGGGCATTAGTTTTAAAATTAAGGAGGATACATTTATATTGGACATAAGAGTTTATTAAAATGAGGGTAGTGAGATGCTGCAACAGGTTTCCTAGAGAAGTTGTGGATGTCTCATCATTAGAAGTATTTCAGATCATATTGGATGAGACTTTGGACAACCTGATCTAATGAAAGATATCCATGCCCGTGGAAAGGGAGTAGGACCAAGTGATCTTTAAATGTTCCTTCCAACACAAACAATTATATTACTTGAAGAAAGGGGCTAGTTTTTTTTGATTTATGAATAATTTGAGAAAAAAAAAAAAAAAAAGATAAAAACTGGAACAAGCTTTACAACAGGAAAAATTAATTTTACATAATATACATTTTTATCTCTGTTCTTAGTAATACTTTCATTGTCTATTGATCCATTACTGGGGCTATATTGATGTAAAAACAAAACAGTAAAGCCCCTAATTAAGGATCAAAGTGGCCTTAGCCACAAGTTCCCAGGACAGGCTGTCTCTGTCCAATGATAAACTGATATCCTATGAACTTCCCCACATCTCAGTAATTTCCCATGTTCTTTTAGCTCAGCAGTAATTTACTATAGGAAAAGGGATTTTGATAGAAACAAGAGTAACAGAAAATTACTGAAATACAGCTCTGAAGTTTCAAAGTAAATTGTAAAAAGTAGGATCATAACAGAGGTTGCAGTTAGGTGTCAGAATTAGTAAGAAAATCATGGATCTGGAAGGTATTACCACAAAAGAACACACAGCAATGTAGTATTTACCGTAATTTTAAACATGCCTGCATTTTGCAGGCTTTTTATGAATCACAGAATCAATTAGTTTGGAAAAGAACTCTGAGATCATCGTGTCCAACCTATGACCTGACACAACCTTGTCAACTGCTTTTTGTTATTGGTGCTTAATTAGTTATTTCTATTGTACTAGACATGATATATCTTTGTTTCTAGCCTACAAACCAAGTATGAATCATGTAGATTATTATTCACACTACTGTTTATATTGTAAGGACATATAAAGAGGTCTACAAGGACTAGGATGTGATTGAGGAGAAAACAATGAAAGAAACTGGTTGATTCAGCCTAAAGGTGTTTTGTACCTTTTAAGAGTTATATCCTAGATTAAACCCTTTCTCAGTCTTCAAAGAATGCAATAGACATGTTCTCCTTCTATATGATGCTTATAGCCAAATTCCCCTAAAATAGCCACTTTCTAGAGGTTTCAGCACTAGTAGTGGCTGTGAGTTTGTTTCTTTTCTCATGTGCTTGTTTTTCTATACTTATATGTTTCTCTGTCTTCTCTCTCCGTTCATTTTAGTTGTTGACCATTCAAAGAAAACACTGTGGACTAGACTGGTCATTGTTTTTGAGCTCTGAATGAAAGATCTAATGTCCCATGCAAAATGATCACACATATTTAGTAACTTATACATACGTTATTTTGAAACATTTGATGAGGTGAACCCTAAAAGTTTCCTCCCTGAAGCCCACAGCTCCAAACCTCTTCTTCTGAATATGTAGGTTATATGACAAAGTGTGGTGGGGTTGGAGGTGTTCTTCTTAGCTGTGGGAATCAGTAACTGGCAATCCTATGTGATCTCACACATTCCAAGCATTCAAGCAGGAAGCCTGGAATGAGAAGTGTCACTCAAATGATGGGAATGCTGTGTAATTCAGAAAAATAGGGAAACATTTGATATTCCTCTTCATTGGAACTTTAAAGCTAAGTCAAGAGCCATAGTATTGCAGTGAACATCTGGATCAAATAGTTTACAGATACTTAATTAGAAAGGACTATTATTTTGGGGCAACTGTGATGAGTCAGCTGCCTCTACATTACTGCACTTTAAAAGTAATCCAGACTCTGCATCAATACCTAATAGTTCAGAAACTCTGCATCTTTTGTATATTTATATATGTATATGTAATCTGAATTAAATGTTACTAGGAGGAATTTGTACTGTTGTAGTCTTGGGTTTCATAATGGTTCATGAATCAGAAATCTGAGAATTTATCTTGCAGTAGTGAGAGAAAAGCAAATAGACAAGAAGGGAAAGCTTGCACTGAATGAAACTGGCATTACAAAACAAGAACTAGTTAATCTACATGATAGAGAATAGAAGTAGTTTCACATCAAGATCATATGAATAATTAATTCACCCTTTCATTCAACAACATACACTAAATGGAAAATATATGTGAAGTGGTATGTTACCTTTACTTAAAAACACTTTTTTTTGGCGTGATTTAACTACTGAAGTCTAAAAAGAGAACAAGTCTCTACTATTAATCTTTAATAAGATACACCAAGTAGAAGAGCTGTAATTCAACAGGCTACAGCAAATAATTCCACATCATCTTGGATGTTATATAACTTTAATTTATTGAGAAAATATTGTCAGTTAAAAAAGACAAACTGTTAGTACTGCATACAAGGATGCTAGTTTATAAAAGGTGGTGACTAAAATTTGATTAATGCTGGCAAATAAACTCACTTTCCATTACCAAAAGTATTATATTTCTTTGTCTATGTTGTTATACTTCAATGCAGTAAAACAAATCAGTTACACATAACTTGGTTTCCTGATCACTTTATGGCACTATGTATCGAATTACTTCGATAACACATATATTCTCAGACTTGATTTTATAAATGTACAAATCCACTTTGCATTAATAATAGTTACAATTAATACATTGTATTAATTTTCAGCTTACCCAAAGTAACCAAAGCAAAAATTTATACATCCAAATGCAAAAAATACCAGTTTTTATAGGTACGTTTGTAAAATAAAATAAAAACAAACAAACAAAACAAACAAAAGAAATACAGAACCATGCTTTATGTAGTATAACTTTACATATCTGCATTTTGTTAGGAGTCATCAGAAATATGTTGGTAGAAAAATAACAGAGCCCTCTCTACTCTGTTATAGTCAGATATTTGTCCATATTATATGTTTATACATATTACATGGAAAATTAATTATTCATGACAGCTAACATGGGAAGACAGGAAGAAGAGTACTAAAGCAAAGAAAATAGGTACAACTGTCATTCAGTTAATTTGTGCAAGTAAGTCACTATATTGGGCACAAGGTTTGGATTTAGGAGACTTAATATGGCTTTCCTATAATATGGGCATATTATCTGTTGTGCATGCATGTTCCCTTTTTTCAGTCCTTTAAGCACAAATCATTTAGTTCATTATTATAGAAGAGAGATATATCTATTCATCTAGATAGACTCCAAATGTTAATCAGAGCAGATTTTCATGTAATTTTGCTGATTTTAAAACTCTAGTTTACTCCTCTAAAGCCTTTGAAGAGAAAAAAAAATGTTGGGTCAAAAAATCTTTTTCTCCTTCAAACTGACTATTCAATTTGTTCCAGGAAAGCTATTGGCATGGATAAGCTGATCTCCTGTTGGCAGCAATAATTAAAAGCAAACATTGAGCAGGAACTAAAATAAGTAAGCAAAAAAAATGGTCACAAGAACAATACACTTGCTGGAAATGAATAACTCTTCCTACAACCTTTATATCTATGTATATCCTTCAGTGTTAATGCTGTTTTTCATTTCTTCTTAAAATAATAAAACTATTTTACACAACATTGCATTGAAATTTTTCCTCCTTGAATAAAAGCTACTGTTTTAGAACACGTTCTATAGGTAGGTTTGGACCTCAGAAAATTGTCTATATTACGGTGATTCTCTGATGCAGAATTACCAAAGATGGAAAATAAGACAAAGATATGCCTATTAGAATCTGAAATCTCTACAAAAGAATCTAAACTTCAGGGGTTTCAAAGGGCTTATGTGAGTCTTCGCCTCGTTGTGCCTCACTCCACCTCCCCTTGCCACGCCTCGCCTCACCTCACCTCACCTTGCCTCACCCTACCCTGCCCCACCTCGCCTTCCCTCCCCTCCCGTTCCCTTCCCTCCCCCATTTCACTATTCATATGGAACACTCCAGGCTACATTTAATACCAGAACATAGAGGTGTAATGCAGCCACATTACATGAGAGAATATATGTTTTAAAAAAATTAGTACAAGTAAAATATATCAGTCTTATCTGTAGAGATTCACTACATGAGCTTGTACAAAGTCTGTGAAAAATGATATATTGAGAATTAAGAACTCACAATGGAAAAACAGAATTATAAATAAATTCTCCATGAAATAATGTTTATGCTAATATTAGAAAAGTCTACTTGTATGTAAAGAAAAGCTTTAAAATGTATAACATAACTTCTCCTGAAATGAAATCTTACTCTGTGGCTAAGTGTATTTTTACAGGAATGTCAGAAAGATAAGACATTGTGCTACCAAATCACTCCACCTGGGAGTCATTGAGTGCCTTCTTTTGTTTTTCTGGTGAGGGTCCTCAACCCTTACCGAACATACCTAATGGGCCATTACCAGTGATTGAGAGTCTTGCAATGGAGAAAAGACCATAGCCTGGGAACTGCAAAAAAACCTCAAAAACAAAACAAAAAACCCCACAGTTTAAGAATTATTGCGTTTTTGGTTTTTTGGGTTTTTTTTAAAAAGAACAAGAAAAATACCTTATTTTATATCTCTTTATAAGTTTTAAAGAAACTTCATTTTATCTTATTTTGTAACTGGTTTAAAAAAGAAAAATACTTTGTTTATTTTTTATCTTTTTATAGGCCTTAAAAGATACTTCATTTTATTTTTTTTAGTGTTTTAAAAAAAGTCCAACCTTCTTTAAGTTTTAAAATTTACTTTGTTTTATTTTATAACTGTTTACCTCTTAAAATACTTGGCTTATTTTATATAGACTTAAGTTGGACTTTGTATAGCTTGTACGTGTAATCTCCTTTGCAGAATGTGCTCGGTTCTACGTACTGAAGAGAAGTTGCTTCCGTGAAGGACATCTATAGAATGATAGTGAGCATGTGCAAGATCAACTCTGCCTCCCAAGGGAATGACTCTAACCAACCAAATTCCTCTCCACCTTCTAAGGAATTACTCTAGGCAATCAAGATAAACTCCTCCCAGATGTAACAGGATAAAAGCCAGACCTATCATGAGAGGAGTGGAGGTCTTAGCTTTGTATATTAGGCTTCTGGTGTGTTGTTACCTTGCTTTGCTGTCTCACTTGAAATTTTTGCTAAAATAAAATAATTATTTACTTAATTACATGGAGTGGCTCTCTCCTGTTTCTAACAAAGTCCCTTTCCAGCTCTCTTGTAGACTTCTTTTAGGTACTGGAAGGCTGCACTAAGGTCTCCCCAGAGCCTTCTCTTCTCCAGGCTGTACAACTCCAACTCTCTCAGCCTGTCTTCATAGGAAAGGCGCTCTAGTCCTCATATCATCTTGGTGGCTCTCCTCTGGACTTGCTCAAACAAGTCCACATCCTTCTATTAGGGGCCCCAGAGTTGGATACAGAACTCTGCTTGGGGTCTCGATAGCAGAGCAGAGGGAGAGAATAGCCCTGAGAACAGAAGAATAGAGAAACAAAGAACCAAAGATCCCAGGTGAACCCAAAATCCTGGCCCTGGAGAAAGCGCCCCAAGGCTGAAAGGTGTGCTGACCTACCAAACTTTTCTCCTTGAATGTTTTGTGCCCCCCATGAAATAGGGAAGTTGTATGAGGAACCAGTGTGCTAACCTGTGCAGACTTGTCTTTAG
The DNA here is from genome assembly GCA_013399895.1 of Serilophus lunatus. Classification (NCBI taxonomy): domain Eukaryota; kingdom Metazoa; phylum Chordata; class Aves; order Passeriformes; family Eurylaimidae; genus Serilophus; species Serilophus lunatus. The sequence continues at coordinate 156,549 of VXBA01005355.1, forward strand.
GCAGTAGGAAGGAAAAATGTCCACTAAATCACCAATGAAACTGCCATCTGTTAGTCTCAAAAGTTTTCTCTACTCCTAATTAGAGTTTTTAGTGGCAAAACAAGTCTTGCGTGTCATCTAAGCTTTACAGACAATTTAGAAAACTAAAAGAAATGTTTGCAGAACATTACCATTTATTTGTATCATGAGTGCATAAGTACCAATTTATTTGCATTCTGTTACAATCTGTGAGACAGTGGATTTTATATTAATTACTGGTTCAGACCAACTCAAGTGTGTGTGCATAAGGGGAAGAGATTGATCGAATTCCATGAAAGGGAGGTGGTACCCTGTCCCGTACACCCAAGCCCCGTCAAACTTCCTTGGGCAGCTCAGGAGCAAATGTCAGTCAAAAGCAGCCCGGGAGCACTACCCCACACCTTGGAGCCCCTAATCCAGACTCAGAATTGCTGGCACACCAGAAGTCCCACCTGGGGTGGTGGGCTGGCCACAGGGAGCCAGAGCAGATAAAACTAAAGACATATGGTCTCCATATTGTTGTGTCCCTGCCATGTCCTGGATTTCTGGTAGCCGAATCTATGCTGGGTCTAAGAGTGGTATCTATAATTCTCTCTTTTACCCTCTCTTTCTTTACTTCTTTCTCCTAATATCTTTTCTTGGTATTTTGAGTGATTTACAGCAAAGATGGGTTGGAGTTTGCTAAATTGTATGGGTTGGCATGCACTAAGTCAATGCATTGTAGAATGCTTTTTTTTCTTGTTAAATGCTGCCTTTTAGACCTTAGCCAAGTTCCCTTATTTTCTAAAGTTTGCCAATAAAAGTGTACTATTTGACCTGAGAAATGCATGTAGCATCTCCTCCTGTGTATTTTCTCAAGGTATTCATAGAACTCAAAGCCCTTTTAATATATACGGAGGGCAAATATTTTTGATGGCTTGTATATTTTTAAAATAACACCCCTTCAGTGAGTTAGAGCTTGAACTTAGGGTCTTACATTTTCTGACACAGTCAGCAGGATACCTTTAAGAAGCGAGAAGATTGTTTGAGGATAACTTCTAGTTGCAGACAGAGGGAGAAATTATATCAGTTGAAGCAGATAATTACAGAGTTATGAATGGATTTGTTCTCAGCCCTAGAGAACCAGGCTAAGCAAAGTTGGCATAATGCAGTGCTCATCACTGAGAAGATAAAGGTTTTGGCAAAAGAACAGTAAAAGTAAAAAAACCCTTGCTAAAGGAAAAAAAAACGTTCCTTCCTCTCTAGGACAGTCCTTCAACAAGTCATTAATAGTAACATAAAAGGAGAGATACCTCGGGAAGCAACTAGATAAGGAGGTGATTGGCTCATTGTGTGAGTTAGCTTGGCAAAAGTTGGAAAACTGGAAAAACTGGTCTCTAGCTGGGGAGGAGGTGCAATTTTCCTCCCTCTCACAAGGGGCCAATTTTTCCATCCCCATGGAGGAAGTGGACTACCTTGACTATGATGTCATCTGCCTTTATTCTGGGGAAGAGGAGTTTAGGCACAGCAAATGCACACCCTTCCTCTCACCCCTGAACCCCATCTGCTTGTAGAAAACCCTTGGGGTGGGGGGATGAGGAGGCAGAGCCCAATGAAACAGCTAAAGTCTGTGTAGGAGGGTGCAGGGAGGTGCCTTGCTCTGAGATGGCTGATCTGCAGGTGCTAAAGTGAAGCAATCACACTGCAATAGCAAATGGGCAATAGAGAACCTTAAATTGGACTCACTGTACCATTTTGGAGCCCAACTAGTCCATCAAGGATCAAAAATGGTTTTATAAAATTGTCTAATGCCTGAGACATTGTCATTAAATAAGCAAGGAGTATATGAAATGCCGCACCTCACCAAAGAAGAATGCTGTATAAAGAGCCACAAGAAAACGACTGACCAATCTTCCGAACTATTCCAACTACTGCAACTGACAGACTGACTTAATGAACTGTTCCCCCAGATCCTGGTTCACATCTCAGCTGCAATTTTTGAGACTCGAAGGGTGGGAAATGATGAGTTGCATAAAGTGGAGTTTCTATGTTGACTAAACTCCTGGTTTTGATTATTGAAATAGCCTTTCATCACTACATGCTTTATCATATATTTTCCTCCATTTCCTCACCTTTTTCTTCCTCTTTCCACTTGATGCCTTCTGGGTTTTTTTCACATATTTCTTGGATTTTAGTTTGTATGGTTTCTCCTGTCGGCCTTTTTGCTAGGCCTTTCCCATGACCTGTGAAGCTGTGTTTAGCATTCCTTTTGAGAGAAACAGATTATAACAAGGAGGTTGTAGAAGGCAAGACAAAACAGAGGTCCAGAAAACCTGGAAAAACTCCAGAGGGGAAGATCCAAGGGAGGGCACAGGGGTGAGATGGGACTCTGGTTGGATGTGTTGAGGGTGGAAGAACTGATGAATGTTACAAAGGTGATCTGACAAAGTGGGCTTGGCGCACAACTGTGAATGTGGAAGCTTCAATAAAGAACCTGCACTTTCCTTTTACCTCTCTTAACATAGTATGTTTTCTTCCTGTGTTTTAGGCATCACTCTAGGTTTAGGTCCCACTGCTGCCACTATAGAAGAAAGTCAAATTAGGTCTGGTCCTAGTGGCTGTTCCAACACACAGGGTAGTGTGAGGGACTGAAAGAAATTCACTGACACCAAACAACTCTGCATGTGGGAGGAGGGGGCAGATCCAATTCTGCCAAGGTGGAATGATGCAGTGCCACCCCCATAACCCCGCCTCCTTGAGACCCTTTTGTGCAGATGTCAGTTACTGGCACACCAAGAGTGCTGCCCCACACCACACCCCCTGGAGCCCCTAACTCAGCCTCAGAATGGCTGGCACACCAGAAAACCCAATTGGGGATGATGGCCACAGGGGGCCAGAGGAAATAAAACCAACAACATGAAGCATCCACATTGTTGCGGCACTACCATCTGGACACATAGAAGCTGAAATTCTCTTTTTCCTCTCTCTCTTTTGTCACTTCCCCTACTCCTCTTTCTTGATATTTGGTAACTTAAATCTGGATGAGTTGGATTTTGCTAAATTATGTGATTTAGCATATGCTAAGTCAATGCTTTTGGAAAGGCTTTATTTTTGCTGAATGTTGCCCTTTAAACTTTTACCAAGTTCTCTTATTTTCTACAGTTGCCAGGAAAAGCGTGTTATGAGTGACCTCCTGAGAAACATGTGTAGCATCTTTTCCTGTGCAGTCTCTCAAGGTATTAAAAGAACTGAAGGTCCTTCTAATAAATCTGTTGAGTGGATTTTTGGAGGCTTGTATATTTTTAACCTTTGACGAAATGAAAGTTTCGAAACAAAGATAAAGAAAACTCCTTTGAGCTCATGATAAGAACCTGGGGTGTTACACAGTCTTATTGAAAGAAGAAAATAGTACCACAAGTGACAGTGATGCAAAAATTTAAAAGGAGAAAAGAAGTTAATGTATTTTGAATTTTCCATAAAGTGGCTAGGCTGTAACTGAAGAGGTTTTTCAGTGACTTTTCTACAGGCTACAAGAAGAACTTTTCAGTATCTTCAATACATTCGAAATAAGTGCAAGGATTTTATTTAAACTAACATGAAGTACAGGTAGAGCTTTTTATTAAAATTCATTTTATTTAAATAGATACTTTAATTGGTTCTGTGGTAGTGTTATGCTTCCTGCCATCGGAAAATATATTAGGCATCATATGTTAGCCTAACCAAAAAGAAATCCCTTCCTCATGAAACAGTTTATTGTACTGATTGTGGACTAAAATCTATGTGATATAGCTTTAACTTTATACAAGTTTTCTGAAGTGTAGTTTACATAGCTTTTCATCTCTGCTAAGAGTTTCTACAAGACAGGAATTTTTGCAAGGTAACAGATCCCTCTACACTCAAAAAGAAGACATAACATCTAGCAAAAACTATCAAAGTTGGATGAAAACCCTTCATACTCTTCCAGAGGATGTGGTGCTATGCCAATGACCAAAGATTAGTGAGGAAGAAGATAGGAGGAACATACGGGTCTCAGGAAGATCCAACCTGGAAGGCATGTCAGCGTCATGGCAAGGGCAGTAGCATAGAAGGGACAGATGGGGAAACAGGTGTAATGATGATGCAATGGCTTGATATGAAATATAGATAATCATGTAAAACTGTAGAGTCTCTGGAGTTCGGTGTGTGTACATTGGAAATGATTCCTTTGCACTCAACATGCCAGAAATAAAGAATGTTTTACTTTCTAGTACTCAAAAGGGAGTGTTAGAGGGTTCTTTTCAGTCTTTTAAGGCATCACAATCACCCGTACCTCTTTGTCTTCCTGCAACATTCCTGCATGAGTACTCTGTAGCCTTTGGGGTTCTCACTCTGTTTTACCAGAAAATGTAAAATTGTTCTCTCCTGAATTTAAACATAATGCGATCAAATCTGAACTCGCTGTTTTCTCTACCAAGATCTCTGTACTTGTCTGTAGATGTTGATCTATATTAGTGATAAAAACATGGACACTGTCACTCAGACCCACATCCCTGTCTCACCTGGAATGCTTCTGTTGTTTTTCTGTGTCCATCCAATCCTAGATCCTGTTCCATCATGTGCCTTCCTCCTGACTGGTTCTTCTTTATGTAAGAGAAGTTCAAACCGTCTCTTGTCCTCAGGATCCGCTGCAGCTGTTCAGACTCTCATCTCTGTCACGACTGCCACATTTACAGAATTTTGTCATCTTTCTTCTTCCAATATACTGTCTTGATTATAAATACCTTTCCTAATCTCGAAGTATTCTTGATATTACACAAAGCTATGTTTTTGAGCCACTCATTATTCAAATTCTTAGTTAAGGACAGCTCAGTTGAATTCACAGGGGTTACTTTTATTTTAGAAATTTTTGTAATGATTTTTGAGAATCACCAGTCTTAGTTTTTTCTTCACTGTAAAGACACATAATGGATGATAGACCAAATATATCATGTTTTTCAAATCTTTAAATGGAAGGTGATGGTTTGGAGGGAAGAAAAAATCCAAGGACCATATTGTGCATTCTGACAGTTTTCATTTACAAACTTTAGGAAGAGGGCTAGGGGTAAAACTTAGTGGAAACTGAGAAGTTACATCCACATCCTAACAGAAGTTGTAACGGTTTTGAAACTATAGGGTAAAACGCAGCTGCTACTCCCTGGATGAAATGTGATTGATATGTTCCACCATGATTTCCCATACAACATTAAGCGTCTGCTAAGGGGGATGTAACAGAGGGTGGAACAGAGTTGAGACAATGTGGCCAGGCTCTGTAGAAATCCTTGCAGTTAGGGGAACTAGATGGTTGTTTGCATTTGATGAAATCACACAGCATCTGTCAAGCAAGGGAGAGACTCGAAGACATCCTGCTGCTGAGCCAACAGTTGTGCTGAAATCACTCTTCTCAGATGAAGTGGGTTCATTAAAGCATAGTTGTAATATTAACACAGGCCAAATGTTACCCGCCTCCAAGGTACAACCACTGCCCACTGCATCCAATATTCTTTTGACTGTATCTTTAAAAGCAAAGCAAGAGAATTTTACACAAATTAGCAACAAAGGTATTTATGACTAAAGTCACTCAACTTCTACCTAAGCATAAAGAAGTGGTATAAAATTAAGTCAAGAATGGGGGAAAATTGAGGTAGTCCTCCATCATAACTGCTAGGATCAATCAGCAAGATGAATCTGTCTTTTTCCCCATAAGGATGCCTCAGCAAGATGAATCTGTCTTTTTCCCCATAAGGATGCCTGTTCGGTAAGAACTGTACTCTACACAGGCTAGATACTTTTTTGGGGATTAGAGTTTGTTAATATATTGCTTTAAACAAGTTTTTGCAGTCAGATGCTGCCACCAGCAATCTTTGAACCCAAACTTGTCACGATTTTGTATTAATAAAGTGTGTTATTCTGTAAACTGCTAGAGCTGGACCTTGATAGGCACCAGCAGTTTCCAGCAGCGGACAACACACTTGAATTAAGTGGGAAGATCCACTGAGGGGTCTCCCTTATGCTGTTGGTTTAGCTTCCTGAAAAAGGCAGTCAAATCACCCTTCAACTCAGCAGGACTGTTCAGTGAAGGGTCCCCATTGTGGGACACTGACAAACTGATCAGACACAAGGGTCTCGGCTTTCCTTGGGCACTGACAGACAAATTAAACAACAAGGGTTGAGGAAACCTCCCCACACTAAAGGTCAATGAAATCCCCTCTTTTCACATGACACAATAAAATTTATCCTAAGCATGGAGCAATGGTCTATTATTTTTGTTTTCCTCATTATATATTATTTTTCTTCATTTTTGTTCAAATGTTTGGTGTTTGTTCTTTTTCTTCGATGGTTATCTTTTCAGAGATCATCTTGTGTTGTATAATAGAACCCCTATTGTGATCACTTAGAAACATAACATAATCATTAATATCATTAGTCAAATGGATTGGAAGGTAGAATGTCTTTCATTTGTTCTCTGAATTCAAAGAGAAGATTTTGATGATGACAAATGAAAACTAAGGTGTTTTCTTCTAGCTCTTTTATTTTGATTGAAAGATAAACACTAACCTACTCCTATGCTTTATAGCTGGATTTATGCAAACATATTGATACCAATGCAGGCAAAAGAAAGAAAACCGGAAATGTGATAATGTACTCAGGAAAAAGAAAAGCAAGGAAATTAAAACTCAAGTAATCAATCTACACTGAAGATTCTGCCCCAGGCAATGACTGTTCACAGACTGTGAATCTCTAGCTTTCTTTCAAAACAACACCATTATGTGTAAAGATAAGTACTTCCAAATGAAAAAGCTGTGGTTTTAGCCCAAATCTCTGAAGAGATGAGAATGATTCCAGAACAATTCAGGGAAAATATAAGAGCGGAAATTAGATGAAGGTTTCTTCATTAAAATAAAGAAATGTTCCTAGGTTAAGACACAAAGAGCTAGTCAGGTATTACCTCCTATTACCTCTGTGTGGTATCACTATCTTGATAGTGGCACCCCGTGAATTTTATCAAAGTCATGATGCATTATCATCTATCAAATTCTGAGGAAAAAATTCTAATATATAACACAGAACAACAAAAGAACATTAAAAAATTGCATAACATGGACAGAAAATAAAGAATTCAGACAAAAAAAAAAAAGAGTATAAAAGGAAAATAAAAAAATCAAACCAAGATACATGGGAGAAATACACTAAATGCATCAGAGTTAATCACCTCTTGTGGGTTAACCCCAGGTGGCAGCTAAGCACCCTGCAGCTATCACCACTCCATGGGGATAAAGAGGAAAATCAGATGGGTAAAAGTGACAACATTAACAATTAATACAAAACTTGTGCACACGAGCAAAGCAAAACAAGGAATTTCTTGACCACTTCCCCAGGGCAGGAAAGTGTTCAGACATCTCCAGAAAAGTAAGGCTGCCATTGAAATGTAGGTAAAGGTAGAATCACTCTTTCTAAAGTAAGTTACCAAGCTCCAGGAAAATAACAGGTAAGAGTAGCGAACTAATGACTCCTTATTATGTTTTGAACATCAACATTTGAAAAGAAACACAAAGTACCAAATGCTGGGACCAGATGGTATCCTTATCAAGTCTACTACAGCTCCTAGTGAATTTATCAGAACTCTATCAATGAATGTTTCATTCCAGGACAATGCTAAGCATCACATTTTGAACTACCACTACAGCAATATTAGGAATCTATTAACATTGTTTGCTTCAGAGCATAACTACAGCAACCCATTTTAGGCAAAGATATTTCCTGTGAGAAGCAAACATAAAACAAGAGGTAACAAAATTCAGAATCTGATGGACAAGTTAGTTATAAAAAAATGTCAAATCCATAAAGAGATTGGGTAGCATGGGTGGATTACAGTAAAGCTTTTTATTCAGGCCTCTGTTTAGAAATCTTGAAAATACTGAGACTGTAAACTGTTGTGAATACCAAAGCAATTTTTAGACTTTTACTAATGATAACCAAAGACAGATATTTAGCTATTCTTGATGTCAGCTGGAGAATCTTTCAGGAAACTTTTTTTCTATTTTTTCTTTGGTATTTGCGGTTTCACTCCCTTTTGGAAAACCATTTCCTGGTGTGAGTGCAGTAGATGTGTTTGACATTGAAGAAAAAGTTCTGTAGGTTTAGTGGCAGTGAAGCCATTTAGTCCCGAAGCCTTATGCTTCAAGAGACACTGAAATGAGGCCTTCCTTTGTTTTTTGACATCTATAAGTGATAAATTATATTCTATTATTTCTAGTGATAGTAATGTGCCAACCAATCACATAATTAAGAGGGTCGCGTGAACAAGACCCTTCATCAAATGACTTCACTTGATTTGTTGCGTAGACACTTCAGCAATATATAAAAGTGTGTGTATTCACAATAAAGTTGTTCCTGCATTGCAAGGTAACTGAAGCCTGTGTCAGTCTGTGCTGCTGCTGGGGATGGTGTCAAGTAGCCAGCCTGGAGTTTAGCAGGAAAAAGCATCTACTATTATATGGATATCCCTAAAGTTAAGAGGATGGGACCAAGATGTAAGAAGAATTGGCCCGAGGAAGTAACAAATCATGTTTTAAAATATATAATTGGTGTGTCCTCGATAAGGCTAACAACAGTGGATTTAAATCCATGAGCCAAAACGCCTCAACTACATAACACTAAACCCTTGACAGAAATTTAGATTATTTGTGAAAAAGACATGAATTGTGATATAAATATAATAGGATGGTAAGCATAATATGATGTTATAGTGTATATCACTAGTGTCCCTTCAGTGTTGATGCAGAATAGACACCAGAAAAATCATAGAATCATGGACTATTTTGGATTGGAAGAGAAGTATAAATGTCATCTACTCCAACACCCACTGCAATGCACAGTGACATCTTCAACCAGATAAATTTGCTCAAGCCCCATCCAACCTGACCTTGAATGATTCCATGAAAGGGGCAACTACCACATCTTTGGACAACATAGCTAGATAAATCGTATTGTTTGTGATGAACACCACTTGAAAGAGGTAAGAATGTTGCCTGAGGACCATAAATTGTTAAATGTATTTCATATTGGATTTCCATTGGCTGTTGGAAGCTAGAAGATCAGACACTGTATTGATTCATAAATCTTCACATTCAAAAAGGAAACTCAAACACTATGAAAGAAATTGCTTTTTCTTTGGACAAGTATATCTCAGAAAAAAGAAGAAAAATTCCTCCACAAATAATAAAAAGAGAAAAATACCACTTTGCACATATAAGTGCCCTGTGGTCACTTGTGGTCTTAATCAGTTGGCATCTTTCTTAAGCATATAGTCTCTGAAACTCTTGATTTAAAACACTTAAGCCACCCACCACATGTACACAGTATATTGACCTGTAAGGATACAACTGACGCCAACCACCCTGAGACTTTATTAATCCATATCAATAGGAAATATACAAACAAACGAAGCAACAAAAAAACCCAAACATTCCTTATACACCAACTATTCATTAGAAAACATTCCTACTATTCTGTGCGAATGGCTTTTAAATCCTACAGATGACATCATTACTCCAAAACATTGTCAAGGGAAGCTTTCTGCTCTTGCTAAGTAGAGATGGTAAGCAGAGAAACAAGTCTCAGACTCAATCTGAGTAATTTCATTGCATTGACTTCAGCTGAGAAAAAAGTCAGAAAATAAAAAGCATACTGAATACTATTCATACAAGAAGTAACATCTTGTCCTTTTTCAGAAAAGAAAGACTTAAATGTTTGTTTTACATTCAGTTCTTGACTTAATACCTTAATTGAATCAACCCAGAAAAATAAACTTTTCCTGACAAGGATGTGTGCAGGAACAATAATTTACTAATGCCTTTATCAGTAGAAAATAAGGGGGGGGGGGGGGGAGGGGGGAAGGTTAATG
>VXBA01005357.1:0-24593 GCA_013399895.1 Serilophus lunatus
CAACCTAAACCTCCCCTATTGCAACTTGAGTTTACTCTCATCCTGTCTTTTGTTATGTGGGAGAAGAGACCAATTGCTACCAGGATGCAACCTCCTTTCTGGTAGTTGTAGAGAGTGGTAAGGTCTCCCCAAGCCTCCTTTTCTCTAGGCTAAATAACCCCAGTTACCTCAGCTCAAACTTGTACGAACAGCTTTGAGTCCTTTTACTGCTCTATTCTGGCCAGATAAGAAACAGCTTCAAACCAAAAACTATCTAAACTCTTCATATTAAATTCAGCTGTACTAATACACTAAATAACTTGGAAGAGGGGGTGGCTCATGCCTGATCAGTTTGGAGTGTGACTATGTCATCAGCCATATCGGTACTGCCAGTGTTTTTCTTATTCCAGTCCTAGCATCACACATGAATTAGTCCAACAAACTAAGCTGACCACAGTTGCCAAAGCCAAACATCAGACCACAAAAATATATTAATATAGAGTTACAGAGACAATTTATGCGAAAGAGGAGAATTTTGCCATTGATTTCAATGGGAGGTGGTCGGACATTTTTGTACTGGAATGCTGTTTCAAAGACAGAGCTACTTACCCTAAACTGTAGGTTTCCGATCCTAGCCTGTAGGCTGCAGCCAGCTTGTTGATGGATTCAGATCCATGGCTGTAGGCAGCTGAGCTCCTGCTGAGAGACTCAGAGTCGAGACTGTAGGCAGCAGATCTTTTACTTTGTGCAGCAGAGTGATCATAGGCTGTGGATCCATAGCTGTAGGCTGCCGACTCAAGGTCGTAGGCTGAAGAGCCATGACTGTAGGCTGCTGAGGAGTCGAGGCTGAAGCCTGCTGCAGATGCATGGCGAGAGGCTGCAGAGCCCCTAGAGTATGCTGTAGATCCTTGAGCATAGACAGCAGATTTGCTCTTTGTTTCCTTTTGGTACTGGCTTACAGTGGACGACAGTGCTTTATGGCGGTACGCACGGTCATAGTGCTCATGATGTCTTTGGTAGAAAGGCAGAGACATCATGGGTGCCTCCTAATTCTGTTTTTCACTGCACTGCTTCTGAACGTAAGTAAACAGGATGGCGTCTGAAAAAGAAGAGATCAAACATAAGGACTGTTGTCAAGAGAACTCCTGAGTTAGCATACAAATAATACATAACTTCATACAAACACTAGAACTTAAAAAATCCACTGCAATGAATTTAGAGTAACCGTTCTATGATGTGACCAACTTTCAGATAGATTTGTATTTAGGACTCGAAGTGCTCATATGCCATCCATCATGACCAGAAACCTTTGCACTCTTGTGTCCATTCATTTGTAGTTGTCATCATGGTCCTCAGTCCAAATGACCCTTTTTTTAATCTAGAGTGTCCTGTTCAAGATTGTCAACAAACTTCCTGCAGATGATAGCCCCATCTAAGTTTCAGTTTGCACAATCATCAGTGAAGTGTCTTGCAGTCACTTGTAGGAAATTTGATCAGGTGAGAGGTAGTTCCTCTCTCAAAATGGGATGAGAGTTGAGTGCACAAAGGATTTGCCTCGTTTGTTTGGCTTGTTTTTTTAAGCTGGCAATTCAATATTTATTTTGCTGTTATTAAAACTGACTTTTTCTTCTTTGAAATGCAAACTTGCCTCTACTAATCCATATGACAACCTTTCTTTCTCTTCTTTTTAAGCTTACAACATGGCTTGGAATATCTCTGAAAAGGTACCTGATTATTAATAGAAAAGAGCTACAATGAGAAATATTTGAAAGGATTTTAAAAAAGATCAAAAAACAGAAGTGTTTATTATTGGGTGTTTTAATATCAATTGCAACAATAGGAGACTTGTTCTGCTTCTTGATTTGTTCATATTAATGAAAGCAAACTTAAAAATATCAAGATATTTGATTAGAACTCTCCTGCGTAGGACCAGGAGTTGGACTTTGATGATCCTCTGGGGTCACAGTATTACAGCTCAGAATATTCTGTGATTTTTTTTTCCCAGTCTTTATGCTTCCCATTTTTCCCATAGGCTTTTTCATTAGTATTTGCTTCTGATAGCAAGTCAACAAATTGCAAACTAGTCTCTTTGGTAAATGCTCAGGTACTCTCCCTAACCAAGGAAATTAAGGCAAATTATGAGAAAAACTTAAAAAAAAACCCCAACCAATCAACCAACCAACCAAAAAAAGAAACTAAGAGGAAAACTTGCAGGGGTCTCTCAAAGAATATGTTCTTTTATGATAACAGAGTAGTAGATCATTGGTTTGCAGAAAGTCAACAAGTAAGAAACTCATTCAGAGTCTTCAAGTCTTTATATAAAAGAAGTTTCTGATATCCTCACTTATCCCCACTGTGACTTCAAGGAGACCAGTTTATGCATTTGCTTTATTTTTATCTGAGGAATGAGGAGGAATGGGAAAGTGTTAGCTCATTGTTCTCTATGGCAAAAGTGATGTTCCTTTTAATTCCCTTATTGCTTATGCTGGCTATTTCTTCATGTCAGTCTAAATGAATGCAATCATTTTGTCTAGTATCCTTGTTTCTAATACCTGTCATTAGTTTATGTTGTTATTTATTTCACTTTGTTAGCTGCCAGGAGCATGTAATTTCTCTTAATTTCCCTAGTTTCAGAGGATTTTTTCTTTATTTTTCTTTATTGCTTTCTTTCCCACTCTGCAGAACTAGGTTTAGGATTTGCAAGCTGTTGTGAACTCTTCTGAACGACGTTAAGGCGTACAGACTAGTATTATATTTCAGTGCATGCTGAAAGGGAAGGAACATGAGAACATCCTGTTTTCCTTCTGCAGAGTACTACAGTTGTCTCCCTTTGTCTTCAACAGCTTTGTTTGCAGGATTGGATGGCTTCATCACACATACAACAGGCACAATGCTAAAGCCATTCGGTCCTGTTGCTCAGGGATTCCCACAACCTTCCAGACTTCAAAGTAAGGAAGGTGATCTAAAAGCATAAAGCACTGCATTTGTTGCCCATTAACAAATTAAACGAGACATTCAATTTACATCTTTTCAGAGCAAAAGAAGAAGCTCAAATGTACAAAGAAAACCTTTTTTTTCCAAACTTAAAATGTCTGGGCCTTGTTGTCCTCAGGATTAAAAGTCCATAATAGGAGCTAAGTCTATAATGAGAACTAAGGCAGTAAGGCAAGAGCTGAGCACAAAGTCATCTCTCTTGGTTTGAATCAAAGACTGACATCATATAAGATGAAAATTCTTTTATAGGTATTTTATTGCACTGTGAGTAATGTTTTATATTTTCTCTGAAACATCAAGGATTGCTCACAGGTCAGGATAAGTTAGTTACACTAATCTGATCAGATATAGTAGTCTGACGCTATCAGAGATAACAAGAAACATGGAAACTTCTAATGATTTTGCTCCTATTTGTAACACTGTGTGATTATCAGATTGACTCTCACCTCTTAAGTTTTACAAAACCCATGCTACCTGCACCCACTTTGTCTGTGTCTATTAACCAGCCCCTTTCAGTGTGAGGGCAACACACCCTCTTCAAGATCTGGGTAGCATTTTATAACTGCAGAGCTTGGCCTAGTAATATTAGTGGCCATAGTTAGATGAATATGCAGTTTTTGGAGCTGTATGTTAGCAGCTGTTGAACTGAATTTTTAAAATGACTACTGAGAAGACAGACAGATCTGTACTTGTCCATAGGTCATAGCTACACCTTAAAGGAATGATTTTACTGGCACTACCTCTTGTGCTGTTTACCATTCTCTAAAAATTTACTCCATGAATCAGTGAAAATAGTGAAAAAGATTTAAAAAAAAAAAAAAGAAACTCTTCTCAGAAGGGGGAAAAAAAGGATATTTTCTTCAGCTTAGTCAATGGCTTTAAAAATCACAAGACATTCTTTGCAATTAGAAAATATTTAGGTTATTTACACATTCTGTAAGCTCAAAGGAAGTTACACGACAAATTCCTCCTGTATTTCAGTAATCCATGTTTCATTCTAGAGTACTGTGACAATATGCAATAATAGCTGAGTGATAATAAAAAACCCCTTTGCACTATTTTGTTTTGTTTCACAGCTGAACCCTCAGATGTCTTCAGTTCATGTCCACAAATCCCTTAAATAACTGCTGAGCTGAGAAAAAAGGGAGCTACTATTCGCTTGGCATTACAGATTCAGAATAAAAATAATTGAACACATAAAGCCTTCCAGGATAAAGAAACACTTACCAAGACCCAAATGAATGGCAGCAAATGGAATAGCTCTCAAGTGGATGAATAGCACAAAAACACAGCAACAATGAAGCCAGCAAAGAAAGAGGTAGTTAGGACGAGGGGTAAGGACTGGACTTCAAGGTCCAGAACAAAAATAATGCCTGCAGTCAGTGGAATGTCAGAGCCCCAGTCCAGACCTTTTATGGACAGGGGGATGCTATAAATATAGCATCGAAGAGGGAGAGAGACATAGACAGATACTGATACCCTGTACTATCTCTGTGCAAAGATATGATGACAGCAGCTTCAGACTGAGAGTACTCACTTTAAAGTATCTTTACTAAATTCTCTGTAAAACCAGCATTCCAATTCAAAATTATTTCTAGGAAGTTTTTTCCTTACTTGAATTAGATTTAGGAAAAGAAACAAAAATTACTATGCCATGAACCAGAAACTAGGAGAGACCAGTTCCTGTATTGACCTTTGCCATGGTACAAGCATATGAATATTTTAAGGGTTCCTTTTTTTTTTTTTTAAGGCCATGCCACTGTATATGTAATATATATATTTCAGCTTTATGACAGAGAATCTAGCAAGACTCTGTAAAGCCATATATTGTGTTACAATGCAATAAAAACATATTTTCTTTGTTCTGTTGACAAAGTGTTACCTTTTTATCATCTTCTGTAAGATAAAATGCTAAATTAAGAACATGGCCTCATGAGGCATTAAAGTAGATATAAATAATGCAGCTCTAAGATCCAGCTTTTTCTTTCTAAATTAAACAGTATTACCTCTAGGAATAATTAAACGGCCTTATCTTCTTTCACAATATTACAGAATGTGCTGAATTGGAAAGGACCCACAAGGATCATGAAGTTCAACTCCCAGCCTTGCAGAGGACCATCCCCAAGAGTCACATCACGTGCCCAAGGGCACAGAAATTTGCAATCAGTATGGCTGTGTATTACATTAGAACAATTTCCATCATCCAAGATCTAATAGGTACAATGCACTGTGACTTCATTGTAAATACAGATTTTGTTCCACACTATAAATTTAACTTTCAATAAAAATGATTAGTCCATTTTATTTTGTGCCTTTGCATTGACAGAAATATTAACCACTCAGTTCTGCTACAGCCACTTTCCCCTACACTCACCATGCAACACAACTGAGAACTTTCCAGATCCTCCTCCTCCTCTGCTGAGGCCATCCCTCTTACGAGTGTAACTACTAGAAGAAGGTCTGGACGAGGCCAGCAGGTACCAGGCTTTTCTCCACCATCGTTCATCAGTATGTTCTTCTTCACCTCGCTGCCTTGATTCTACCTGAAATCTCTTCGTGCTCTCACTAGCTACTTTTTCCCTGGGAAGATGCTACCTCCTGCCTGATGCTACACCATGGAGTAAATTCACAGTCCTCTTAATCTCCCACACTGGGAGATGCTGCATTGAGCATATGGACTTTTGGTCTTTGCTCCCGAGAACAGAAAGTATGGCCAGCAAGAAGTTGTACAGTCAGAGAAACTGTATTGTGGCTCATAAAACTGGCCAAAACTGCAACGGGCAGAATGAAAAATGAGAACCGTAATAAAAGCATTTCTTTCTCCAGAATACTGTGCCA
Source organism: Serilophus lunatus (assembly GCA_013399895.1). Classification (NCBI taxonomy): domain Eukaryota; kingdom Metazoa; phylum Chordata; class Aves; order Passeriformes; family Eurylaimidae; genus Serilophus; species Serilophus lunatus. Next base: position 5,812 of record VXBA01005357.1, read on the forward strand.
ATGGCAGTGCCACTGAGCTATATGTTTTGGATATAATGCATATATTTAATTAGAGAAAATAGGGGCTTCTGTAGATGGACTCCTGGATTCTATCACAGACTTCTAAACCACTCCTTCACCATGAGTCATTTGCACTGCCATCTTAAAATTTTAATGACAGGAAAATTGTTTTTTAAGAATTCAGAAAGATTTTGAGAAACAAGAACAATTAAACATCTTGTTTTTCTCTGCTGTCATTGCAATATAATCTGTATGGCTCACAAGTGTGGGATAAAAATCTAAACAACATTTTCAGTGTTTTTAAGAGTATAATGGCACTACCAAGTCCAATAGAGTTTTCAAATTCTATGCTGCCTCTGTTTATTCTGTAAATAAAATGGAAATAGAATGTGACAGTAAAATCTTTTGTATTCTTTTATTATTTTGGCAAATAAATTTACACACTTCCATCTGTCTTTAGTATGAGATAATACCCACTGCTAATTTTAAACCATTTAACTCCTATTTGAATATCAAAGTACATATTTCAAACCACTTGGAGCTCTGTAAATCTCAGAATCTCTACAGCAGTATGTATCCATATCTATTTAGTCACACTGATCTTGAGAGAGATACTCATAGGGAATGTGAGTTCTGTCTTTTCCTAACTAGAATTACATACTGCCAGAAAACAATTTATTTTTCTGAATGGGAAAGCCAGAATATTGGTTTAGAACCTGACACGGAATTAAAAAATAATGTCTAGACTGTTTGTCCATTGAAGTTTTGAGAGCTAGAGCATCCTGTAGCTGTGAGCATAAGTCGAATTCTGCAACACTGCAGTCTATGTCTTTTGCTAGCGTAGAGTCCTAAATAAAACCAGCAAAATACTTTTTGGAGGACAGAGGTTTTGAGCATGCCTGTTGTCTACTGGAATTTGTTTTCAAATTTGGGTGCAATTTTCTGAATTGATTCCCAAAGAACATATTTTTCTCCCAAAAAATGAAAAAAACCACTTTAGGAAGATGTGCTATTCTCCATCATACCCCAACTAGCTGTCTTCATAACCCATTGAAGACAAGACTGTTCCTTACCTTCGCCCATGAGAAGGTCTTAATTTCTGGGTAAAGTCAGGATGACTGCAGGGCTCCACCTCTGGTCCCAGCTTCCCCACTGCCAATGTATGCTTAGTTTTCTTCCTGCTGACAGGCCATGATAGAAAATAATTTTTTCAGAAGCTTAGCAAAGCCCACTTGTATGTACCTACTTCTGCCTGAAGTTATCTTTCTGCACCATGGGTGGCCTGAACCACGCACAGAACTCCAGAGGAAGTTTCATTAAAGACCATTACCCTCATACTGTGACACATTTTTGTCTCTGCAGGAAAAAAAAATCCCTCAAATGATAACTTCGAATTGCATTGGCCTGTTTCACATGTTGGTCACATGGGCAACTTACAGGCATCCTGGATGATTAATGTCTTTAGATCTCTTTTGTTCTCGGCCATTTCCAGCTGTGGCAATCTAGTGACACTTTACACCTGATGACCTCACACTTTATATTACTTTAAATTAAATATTTATATTTATATCACCTCAACTACTCTAAGCCTTATTTCTATATAATATTCTAAACCTTCTTTGCAAAGCAGATGCCCCTTAATGTTATGCAGTCAGTAAATTACATTAGCAATTTTCTATTTTTTCATAATAAGTTCAGCAGCAAACCCATGAAATATTACTCCCAAGACTGCTGCTTTGCTACTCAAATCTCTTATCCTATTCTTTTCTTCTCAACAAAACCTGATATTGCTTTTCTAGCCATTGGGCTAATGTAGGGCTTGGCTGCCCTACAAATCTTGTATAAATTTGCCATTTTAACTAACAATTTTTCAGATGCATTTCTGTTATTTGGAAAATGATTCTTCATGTTATTTGATCTATCCTCCTGTTGCCTGAGAGAGATGAGATAAGAAATAACATAAACACGCTGTTTGCAGAGGTGAAGGGGGAGTGCAGCTTTACTGATGAAGTCCGTGATCCAAAAGAGAAAAATCATAACAATCTGTCCATTTTTATAACATTCAGAATGTCCCTCCCCCCATACTATCCAACTAAAGTCCATCTTACTACTATGTCCCCTAAACATCCAACAGGATGGTCCCTTGTTACCTAACCCCACCTATATCCAGCCTCTAGTAGGTCTGGAAGCCTAACTCTGTTTTGTCTTATATCCCACCTATCTACACACAAGGATTCAAACACACCGGAACACAGGCTCTTCTGGCCCTTAATATTCCAAGTTATCCAGCTACTTAGCTAAAGTGAATTCTCCAAAATGTTAAGCATACCCCTTAAGGCATCACTTCTTGATTTTCTTCTTATTGCACTAAATAGGTTACATGATTTATGCCTACTGAGCACATTCAATACAAGTTTCCATTTCCTTCCAAATCTTTGATAACTTTTTCTTCAGGACTTGTTTTAAAGAAAGGTTTTCCAAAAGCCTTTCAAGCTATTGACTTTTGGTGTCTAAATCAATTTTTCATCATACAGAAATATTTATCTTACCAGCATTTATTCCACAGTGTCTCCCTGGAACTGGAAACGTCACATAACGGGTTTGTTGCTGACAGAATTTATTTTCCTTTGAAACATAATAAAGGTTTCTGTTCATAATAAAATCTGAACCTGAGAGCCTATACCAGACTTGTAGAGCTATTCCAATAAAAAATTCTTTCGATTTCTCTAAGTGCCTTTGGCACTTACTTAGTTTTTCAATCCACAGTGTCTCCTGTCATTTTAAATAACACATCAGAACACAGTTGTTAAATGTTGTCTCATATTAATATTTCCTAAACACCACAGATATTTCAATGCTTTTATTCCAATAATAGTGAATAGATTCTGATACCATCATTCTCTTTAGTTTCACATCTTGAAAAGACTGGCCAAAGCACCTTGACACATGACTGCTGAAGGACCAGAATTGTGCCAGCCACAGAAAACCCAAAGCCAAACCCAAGACTGAGATATAATATGTGAGCTCTTGCCATTTAGTCACACAACTTTTAGAAGTAGGCGATACACTTCAAAATATGAGTTAAGTAATTTGCACAGGATATCGGCCAAAAAAGGTGCCCAATGGCTTGTACTGGGGCTGCCCCAGGGCCTCCTGGCTGCCCTGTTCAGGCTGGGGCAGTGGGACAAGCACTGGCTGCCAGGACCTACCCAGACGGATCCTGTGGGGAGCTCCCATGGGGCCCCTGGGGAGCCTGGGCACATAAACAGTGACTTTGTATTGATTGTCTTCCCCATTGCTGTAATCAAAAGTCTGTTTAACTTCACTGTTTCATTACAAAGAAAACAAACTGTATATATCATCTTATTCCAGTTTAAGCTACTACTGCAATAATATGAAGCAATTGCCTCAGGTATTACAATAATCATTACCACAATCCTTCAGATATAGTTAATACAAATTTAACACCCAGTGTGCAATAATATCTTTCATTTTCCTTGTCCTCACTTTGATTGATGGAATACTTTTGAACCAATCAAATGATTCCATTAAAGGAAAGGATAGTGTCATTGTCTTAGTAATTAAGAAAAAAGTTTTTAGCTATCACACTTGGAAATGTTGTCTAATATAAATCATTAATATAATTAAATTGAACAAAGTCTTCAGGAAAATTTGCATCAGAAATTTACAAATAGATTGTTTTATTCAATGCTCTCCGCAGAGCCTCAAATTTAAAACATCAGTTATGAGTGAAAAAGTCTTCTAGAAGTAGAGGATGTAAGGCAAAAAAGAACCAGTGAAAGACAAAGAAGGGAAAATAGACTGGAGCTTAGTATTTGAAGGAGATACACTGAAGAACAGAAGGAACTGAGATTAGAAGGATTTGATGGGTGAAGGCAAAAGTCAGAGAGAATTCTGCTGATCATTTACCAGGTGTGATTTAACTTTAAATGAAGTAGCTCAAACATCAATAGCGTAAGTTGCAGCAGCAAATTATTATGAGACAATTGCCAAATACATCCGAATTTTTTATAAATAGTTAGACAGTTAATCAAATTATTTGAATAGTTTTTTTCAGTCACTTAAAATATCTGCCATAGCTGATAACTTCTGGTGGCAGTGCAGTTGTATTCCACAAAGGCAGCAGTGTATTTAACTCTGAAATGGATCAATACTGATGGTTAATGAAAAGGCCCAGCTTCCCAATAAAAACAACATAAAAAGATCACTTATGCAGCACACAGAGCACTATTAAGTCAAGGTCATGATCATACAGCCTTCATTCTGTCCATGTGTCTGATTATCTGTATTTCTGCCACTTCTCACAGCAGAAAGCATGTCCATATGACTTTGTTACATTGATCACTTGCTCCATCACTCTTGTACCATTCTTAAAATCTCTACTCTTGCTTACTTTTCTCTACAAATTTTTAGTTTGAAAAGCCATTCTGCATGTTGATGTTGCTCTTTAATATTTGAGAGAAAATATTTAACCATGATATTTGGCATGCCTTATGTGGTCTTAGAAATATATGTATATATATATAAAATCAATATTCTCTGCTCTTCTGAGACCCCCCTGGAGTACTGCATCCAGCTCTGGGGCACCAAACATAAAAATGACCTGGACCTTTAGAAGAGAGTCCAGAGCAGGGCCACAAAGGGGATCAGGGGGCTGGAGTACCTCTCCTATGAAGACAGGCTGAGACAGTTGGAGTTGTTCAGCCTGGAGAAGTGAAGGCTCCAGGAACACCTTCTAACAGCCTTTCAGTACCTAAAGGGGGCCTATAAGAGAGCTGGAGATGAACTTTTTAGCAGGGCATGTAGTGGTAGCACAAGGGGGAATGGCTTCACAGTGGAAGAGGATAGGTTTAGACTAGATATTATGAAGAAATTCTCCCCCACGAGGGTGCTGAGGCACTGGAACAGGTTGTCCAGAGAAGCTGTAGAAGCCCCATCCCTGCAAGTATTTAAGGTCAGGTTGGATGGGCTCTGAGCAACCTGGTCTAGTGGAAGGAGTCTCTGCTTATGGCAGGGGAGTTGCAAGTAGATGATCTCTAAAGTCCCTTCCAACCTAAATCATTCTATGAGGCTGTTCCAGGACCTCAATTTCTGAGACCTTAAACAAGATCTTAAAAGGCTGACATATAATAGGGAAGAAACAAGTTATAAAGGGACCATTTTGTTGTGCAAAGCAGAGACTATAGCACTGCTGAGTGTACAGCTTGGCCTGTTCTGCGTACTCAGCCTCTCATTAACCGCATCTTTCATTTAGTGCTCCAGTCATTTGAAATGGATGCTGAAAACAAATCATTGTCCAGTTGAGCTAAAAATCATTCCATTAAAAATCTTTGTACCTTTCACACCAGCTACTTTTAATCTCTTCCATGTTTTGCTACTACTCTATCTCTGTGTAAACTGCACAAAGATTTTATATGTGCTTGTAAATTTGACAGGCATATGTAACACAAATTCATTCAGAATTTGCAAATTGATAGGGGAAAAGATTCTCTTGCTCTCTTTTTTTTCCTGACTGATGATGATTACTGTTGCTTTGCATAAATCACAGCAGAGCTGTGGGAGCTGGACAGATACAAGATTCAAGCTTCCTGTCTGAAGTAATTTCCTAAAATTCTTCCATATGCTTTCAAAATAATCAAGATATTGTATCATATATTTTCCAGTTGTTTTATATTTTAAATATTATTTTATTTAACTTTTATTTGTAAGACTGGATTTTCCATCAGTTCTTTTTTTCTTGTGTCAAAACTTTTCTGTGTAGTACTTGTACTTGTCATGGAAGTCTCAGCTAAGCTGTAATTCCTTATATGTTTTAAATTGAATGCCTTCCCATTTGGAAGAACAGTTGGAGGGGTTTATTTTTTTACCCATGTTATGAATTTTTAAATTTGCATACTGTTTTACATCTCCATTTTCATACTGCTAGTCCAGCTAACCATTTCTAGTTATTACTATCAAAAGATAGTACAGTGCATCTAAAAGGCAATTTGAAACTGCAACAATCACAAAAATCACAAAATAATTCAGGTTGGAAAGGACCTAGGTGGTCTCTTGTTGAATCTCCAACTCAAAGCAGGGTCCTTTGTGAGATTGTCCACAGCTTCCTTGAGTTGGGTCTTGAAAGCGTCCAGTGATGGTGACTGCACAAGCTCCCTAAGCAACCTGTGCTAGCACTCGACTATTTTAACAGCTGAGATACAGAAGCATCATCCACAGATCCTCACAAATTTGGTGGTTCTCCTCCAGAATCATAGTTTGAATCTTTGTTTTCATTTTTAAAAAACTGTGAAATGTTTCTGGGTCTACATTCTGGTGTTTGAGCTCCTCCAGATACCCCAATGCACACAGGTTGTCAGTACTCTGAAAGTTGTGGAAGAGTAGCAACAGACCATTTGGAGGTCTGATTAGTTTTAAAAGTCTGCTGTTTAAACAGTGCTGTATTTTACTATTCTCATTACTAGTTCAGAACTGTTAGTATCAAAGTCAGCCCCAGGACAAGTATTTTATCACTGTTACAAAGCAAAGTGATTTTGCTCCATTACACAAGTTTTCAGTGTCTAACTATGGCTGCAAAGCTGTCCTTCAATTCAAGAGCTGATTTTTGACAGTGACAGGCTCTAAAGAAGATTTAAAGGGTATTTTAACATTATAACCCACTCGCCCAATTTTCCATCTCCCATCCTATGTCCTCTTGCTTTCCAAACTTTGCCTTAACCTGGGAAATCAGTGGCAGAGCTCAAATCAGACTGGCACCATTTGAAGGGATGCAGAGGGGGAAAGCTTATGAAGATAACAGATTACCATGCAGTCAGTTGAGTGCTGTCACCAGAGGGGAAGTTTTTCCTAAGAAGCCAAACCTTTACATCTGAATAATCTCTGGACATAGCTCAAGAAAAGGTTCGTGTTGCATTACTGAAAAGTCACAAACATTTAATGTTAGCAAGCTTATGATGTCCAGAAACATTGGTAGGCCTTCAGCTGTGTGTTCAAATGAAGGATGTGGACCTGAGAAGAAGGAAATCATCTCTCCATAGGCTATGAAAGACCTGAATATAAATCCACAGAGGCTAAAGTGGTTTCAGGAGTTTAATGACCCACAAGAAGGAAGATTAGCTTCTTCATGGTGGACAATAGCAAGGGAAAGCCACTCATAATAGTTGTCAATGTTAGAGACAATCTGTTGCCTTATTTAACATTGAAAGCACTGAGCTGTACAGATTTTGAAAAATTTGAGAACATGGACCTGTGGCAACAATAGACATTTTAAAATTTAAATTGGCTCACTAAAATTGCTGAATAACATTAATTCTCAGAGCACTGTATCTCCAATTATGTGTATAACTAATAGATCAGTATTCTGAATGTAAGCTCAGACTATCTAATCAAGCACATGATTATTTGCATACACCAGTGAAAACTGCTGAAAGCAATATTGATGTTCACAATATCTCGCAAACATGGCAAGGCTTTATTTGTTTTTTTCACTTTTTCTTTTCAAGTGTCAGACACAAGCATAATATCAGCTCACTGAAAATAATTTTAAAGAGCAAACAGAAATCAGCTGCACAACTCACAAAGCTGTTTAGTTTCAGTTCTTTCTCAGCAGAAGTTCTTAAAACAAACTTGTAATATCAAATTGAATTTGCAATTCTAATAACTTTACTTAAGAGAAGTGATTATCTGGAAAAGACACATCTTGAGAATCCCAAAATACTTTAAGAAAGACTACACATTAGGGCATTACTGTTCAAGATGCAGTACTCAGGCAGTTTATGAACAGCACTCATTGGGTGAGCTACACATATACTTAATTAGCAGCCACCTTTTAATAATGGTGGAACTTGGAATTCATGGGAAAATTAAAGATTCATTCGCCATTGTCCCACTTTGGTCAGGCAGAGGGAGGGCTGACAAATCTGATTAGTCTCAGGAAATTACACTGGCACCAATCTGAGTACAGTGGGGTTATATTCTCCCTGCCTTTTTTACTCAGTGATCTCTGGCTTGTCAGTCTGCCCATGGAGGTGGAGCAACAGAGAGATATAACATAAGAACCAAGTATGTGCAAGACTGACTAGAGAATATGGTGCTGGAAATGTGTTTCAAACTCCAGACTTCTAAGTCAAATTTCCAAACATTAAAATCCTGCTGCATAATTGCCTATGTATTTTTTTTTTAATTGGCTTCTTCTTTCAGTTTTCACAATTGAATGGAGATCTGTTTCCAAAGCACATTTGCAAACTGTTTGGTACTGTTTGGAGCACAAGCCCTATGAGGAGCGGCTGAGGGAGCTGGGATTGTTCAGCCTGGAGAAGAGGAGGCTCAGGGGTGACCTTATTGCTGTCTATAACTACCTGAAAGGAGGCTGTAGGCAGGCGGGGGTCGGTGTCTTCTCTCAGGCTCCCAGTGACAGGACGAGAGGACACAGTCTTGGGCTGCGTCAGGGGAGGTTTAGATTGGATATCAGGAGGAACTTTTTCACAGTGCTAGTGATCCCCCACTGTAATGGGCTTCCCAGGGAGGTGGTGGGGTCACCGTCCTTGGATGTGTTTAAGGATAGGTTAGATGATGAACTTAGTGGTATGGTTTAGATGTTAGACTGATGTTGGGTAAGTTGTTAACCTAGGTAAAGGTTGGACTTGATGATCTCCATGGTCTTTTCCAACCTTATTAATTCTGTGTAATTCTGTGTAATTTAAAGCTTTTGAGTCATGATCACTTTGCTGCTGCATCCCTATGTCTTATTCTGAAAATGGTTTCTCTGAGTTTTCTCAGTAGAGCAGGTACATAAATCCAGTATTCACTTTGCTGGCACAGGAAGATGTTGTAACTTAGTCCTCTCCAATAAGTGGAAGGTTGGTGATCTCCTTGCTTTGCCTGAATTTCTCCTGCTCCCCTAGTACAGGTGCTACATAGGCATCATGACAGCTATTTGAGAACTGTTTGGGATCTGGCATTAATAATTCTGCACTTCTGTCACAGAATGTCTTTGGTTCTAATGTCCTCAAATACAAATAATTATGTGGTTAACATTAGCTGCTGCAGTCCAAGAAGATGCAGTGATACCAGCATCTTGGGTTTTATCTTTCTATGAGTCTCTGGATTGTTCTGATAAATGTATTGTACAAATCTTCGTCAGCATATGACCTTACTACCTGCGATGTCTGTTGCTGGTAGCAAGCTGACAATGGAGCAGAAAAGTCTCTTTTGCCTCAGTATTTTCTGCTTCTGAACTGCTTGTAATCATGATTCCTTCAGCATTCATCCTCTAGGCTAGATGAGTTATTCAGAGAAGTACACACAGAGGGCTGCACTCTTTCTGGATAGGCATATAGAGTACATGATCCTAAAATGCCTACTATCACAATGGCAGTACAGCCTCTTTTTTGGAAGAGGTGCCACTCTGCATGGTCTATTACACTGCTAACCCCAATGGATGTGATTCCTAATCTTTCTCAAGAGAAAAACAGTCCAAGGGAGATAGCCTCTAGAATTACCATTTCTATAGACACACACTCTTTGGATTAATTAGAAACATTCCTATAGATACAGAATAATCTTTGTAGGAATAATTAGAACAGTGATATGGGCACACAACACTTCATTAGATAAAGTCAAAAGCATGTAGACCCTGAGGTTCATGTGATTTACTGTCTTATAAAGCTGATACCAACCCAAGGACTAAATGTGCAAAGCAGAAAATATGAGGTGCATCTTTGTTCACTATTTATAGTCACATGCAAAACCAGAGATGAAGCATTTGTCAACTAGATGGGTCTTGTTTCCTATGAGATAATCCAAATCTGAGCCCATCGGATGGCCATTTATCACCTCCCAGCAGTTCTTTAAAGTTTAGCCACATTACTTTTGCAAAAAAAAGATGTATTTAAATGTTATTTTTCCTCTGACCAAAGGCGAAAGAAAATTAAAGTTAGCTACATGGAGAGATCAAATTGAATAGTTCAAGTATATTTTCACATTCTGTGGTTTTATGAATTAAAGTTTTAGGTTACCCAGCTTGCAGAGGCTGAAATTCTTGGAAGTTTAAAATTCCAATAGGATTTTGTGGAAAATCTTTGTGATTAATCCACACCAGGGGAAAATGGCAGAAACACATCATTCTTAAAGATTTTTGCCAGTTTTTTATTGTATTTATTTATATATGATGGAGTAACAGTTTTCATCAAGCCAGTCAGAAACACTTCAAAATTTTTAATACACGTATTTGTTGTTACTTCTGGAGGTCTTAAAGTTTCATTAAAATAAAATACACGAGGGACAATTTTGCAGCTGATATCAGATTCCTCCCATTCTGCCATATGAAAAAAGAGTTATGTTGTTCAGTGAACCACAGTGCTTTACATTTCCTATCCACGGAAAAGTCCCATGTTTCAGGTTTCAGAATGGAAGGGTGTGTGCTGCTCCAACAGCAGTGTTGGGCAAACAGCTGAATCCTCAGCCCACGGCTGTCTGAGAACAATCCTGAAAAGGCATCAGTGGATTCTTGATTTCCTGCTTACCCTGCATCTGTGTAAATTCTTACTCTTTCATTATAGCACTCTAGGGAATGTTACACTAGCTGGCAGAGTAAGTAGAGAAGGAATATGTTCCTTTCCTCCCCTAATGCCAGCAGGGACTCACGACCAAGTGCAGCTGCATAATGACTGCTAGAGGGTTAACAACAGCTGCTGATCACTTCAGAAATTCATGGCTGGGCAATTAATTTTTTTCTTGCTGCGTTGCTAATGAAGAGGGGAAGAAGTCTGCCTGCCAGAAAAGCTCAAGTGAGAAGCATCTGCCTTTGTTCATACCCTAGCAATGGAGTATCCTTCCAGCAGGGTGCAGGAGCAGCAGGAAACCCAATTTGCAGCAAGGAAGCCATAGTCCCATATCCCCCACTACAGCAGCTCTAAAGAAAGCGGGGGGGACTGGACAAGCAGGATCTAGTGATAGAAGGGCTGGGAAAGGGCTTCAAAAATTCCAGTTGGAAAAGTGAGAGCTTGTCCTTTTCCTTCCTTGAAATTGATGCAAGGAGAGGAAAAGGGAAAAAAGAATTTTATTACATCTGTCAGATACTTCAAGGAAGCCTTTCTAGGTTGCAGCCACACAGCTCTTCTGCAATATGCAACACTCACAAGACTACCTTTAAAATGGAAGTATCTAGAGGGACTGCAAACCAGTTTTTTTCAATTTCCCCTATCATTTGCAACCAGCTCCTGTTCACTGTTATCATTCCAGAGACATGGGTCAGATTACAGTTTTTGGTGGAGCATTTGGAAAATGACTGTGCTTTCCCTTATCCCCAGTTAGAGAAGCTGAGTCAAGTTACACATGCCCATTTCACCTTACTGTCTGCTTTCTGGTCTCAAGACTGTTTTCATGTGTAAAGTGGACAGTCTTAACACTTTTCTTTTTAAAGTGAGATTTCATTTTAAAAAGATCAAAAGCTTTCTCTCTAAACAAAGGCTTTTGAGATGTTTTCCCAGCTCATCAACAGAATAAAATCATATTTCCTTCCATAGCTGGCAACAGGGAGTCAGTGGAATCCTGTGTGCAAGCAGACCAGCTAGATAATGTTCAGATAATGGAATAGGCTTATAGATGGAGAAAACTCCAAAGTATTCTATTTTAAAAGCATTTATGCCTTTCATAAATTTTTCACAGTTCTCATTATATCCTCATTACTTTTCCCATGCTACACAAAGGAAAGAACATGTTCTTATACTTAACATCAAAATTAACATGTTCCTGTAGGCTATCCAGGCAGTCTCGAACAAGGGAGCACAGCTAGAGAAGGAAATTGTACCTAGAGCTTTGTGAAGCTGGGCTTGATTTCCTGTATAATTAACTCATTTTTCCATTGCGATTTTTTTTCATTGCTGTCTATGTGCTCATTACATCAATTTTCACCAAAAGGGTCCATAAACTGTGAGTTCTCCACTGAGTTGCAGGTTTGAATGAAACTCACTCCAAATCACATTTCTTCCGATCCTACTTTAGAATATTTGTTTTCATATACTTCCCAAGCACTTAGATATTTTATTCAACTTATATTTATTCAACATTTTCTTCTTGTCCCTTCTAAATTCAATCCAGATTCAGAAGAAGGTTTGCAAACCTCATTTGAGTAGTAGGTCAGCTCTGGTTCATCACACTCACACAGGCATCTCTTCTGAAAACAAGAAGACTAATTATTTTGTAAAAACAGAAAACATATTTACTATAGTTGTTGCTGGTTGCTATGTTAGAGGACCTGGTATTGCATTTGTAACTGTGCAATAATGTAAACCAAAGTGCTTTCCATCCCAGAAAGAAAATATTTGAGCTTTCTATATACTGAACACACTGGTTCCCAGCCTGTGCCAAAACCAGAGACTCCTCAGTTTCATCGTAGGTGAAACTGCAATATCAGATTTCATAAAGCTTTAACAGCTGTGATACACCCTGCTCACAGGAAAACTTCTGAAGCAATCAGCGATTGGAGATACTTAAGTTTCTGGTGATGGGGGAAAAGCAATTAATAACAGTGAAGCAGAGCTAAAAGGGGCTACTATAGCAAGCTGGGACCTTGACTAAAGGCACTGCTGTAGGGTCTTCAGCACAGGAGAGACATGTACATGTTGGAACAAGTCTAGAGGACCTCAAAAAATGATCAGATGCCAGAAGCATCTCTCCTGTGAAGGCAGGCTGAGAGAGTTGGGTCTGTTCAGACCGGAGAATACAAGGCTCTGGGGAGACTTACAGCAGCCTTCCAGTACCTAAAGGTGAGAGCTGGAGAGGAACTTTTCACCAGGCATGTAGGGATAGGACAAGAGGGAACAGCTTCAACTTGGAAGAGTGTAGATAGTAGGAGGCATTTAGATATTAGGAAGAAATTCTTTCCTGTGAGTGTGGTGAGGCTGGAAACAGCAAACTGGAACAGTTTGCCCAGAGAAATTGTGGATGTCCCATTCCTGAAGTATTTAAGGCCAGGCTTGGAGCAACCTGGTCTAGTGGGAGATGACCCTTACCATGGCAGGAGGATTGGAGCTAGATGACTAAAGGTGCTTTCCAATCCAAATAATTCTAGAATTCAATAATTCTATGATATTATTTGTGGAGTTCAGAAGTGACCCAAATGTCACTCCAGAGCACGTGGCGCTTGTTGGATCTTTCACAGTCATTTTACAGCACCCTCCCTCTCCTGTTCGCGGCGGTACCAGACCTGGTCCGTTTCTCGGATCCTACCCAAATGCGGAGCTCCCCTTGCTGGCGACAGCCGGTACGGGACCTGATCCCGGCTCCAAGCGCCTCGCAGCGACACAAGCGCGTTCTGGTCAAGGTGGCAAACCGAAATCGCAGTGAGTAAACCAACCTCAGCCTCCCCAGAGCCGGCAAGCAGACGGCTGCGGGGCTCCGGTGCGGGTTTCTGGCGCTAGGGCGAGAAGGGAGCTGGCGGAGACGGACCCTCAGCCCACTGTGTTGCCTTAGGTGCTTAAGCGAGGAACGAGCAAAGGGAATTATCGGGCATCTTCCTCCCAGAGCAAGGCGCAATCATAGCAGCTATTTCATCTTAAATATAGTACAGTCAGCACCCACAGCAGTCAGGGAAAGAAGTAATCTGGAAAAAATAAAACATTTCTAGTACAAGCCAGGTATAAATTACAGAACAACGAGGATTACAATGGGAACTTAAGGAAGGAAGAAAAGCTGTTACGGAAAGCAGGGATGTGTTGTTGCCTGCCAGCCAGAGACCTGGAAGTTCACAGTCAACACCATGGGAATGTGGCTGCTCCCCAGTCTGACCTGCTCACAGAGCATCCAGGTTGAGTTCGTACCCACCCACAGATGAGTAAGGCGTGACAGAAGCTGTCACAGAGCAGGAAGGACACACAATGGTCAGGGATGGTTTAGCTGTGAACTTAGCAGACGTAGTTTGGACTTGACCTTAGAGGTCTTTTCCTAATTAAATTATACCATGACTTTATGGGCCAGTATTCCTTTTACTTCCAGTGCTTACAGTGCTCAGTCCATGGCTTGACTCTCTGCATTCAATGTTGGAACCAGGTTTTGTCACAAAATGGAAGGACAAATCTCCTTCGGATATAATGCAACAAAATGAAAGTACAAAATGAAAGAGTTTCATTGGCATGATTGAAAAGAAAAAAGCAATCATAGAGCTGCTCAAAATAAAAACATTCCTGTAGTACTTGCTTATCACAACTGGAAAAAAGTGACATAGCCTATGTGACCAATTGCAGATAGAAATCTCTGGAAAGAGCAAGACAGATAAATACATGACCTAAAGTCATCCAGAATATCTCAAATGTCTTTTTAAATACTATTTTATGGTTACTTGATATTCAGCAAGACCAGAGGGCTAACTGAGTACACAGACACAGTTGTTCAGTATAGACGGCTCACCAAGGGCTCTCTTTTAATGCTTCAGACAGTTTGGTCATTTATTTTTCTTTCACATACTATCATTTATGACCTCATGGTGTAGGAGAAAGACTTGGCTTAGATAGTGCTGCTGTTTGCCTTGTTCTCAAGTGTAATAATGACAATTTGCTTTTTCAAAATGTACCTTTACTTCAACTGAGAGTAGGACATCCGAGCTGTGCAAGAAGCAAAGGGACGACAAAGCTAAAGCTGCTCGGCTTGCACTCTGCGAGCAAACAACAGCACCTCTGGCTTCTCTACAGTCACATCTCCACAGGTCAGCGAGATGCAGGGCCATATTCCCACACTAGGAATGTGGTAAGAATGACACCACCAGGCCCATAATGTGGCACCCACCTTCCACGTGCTGGAATCAGCTGGAATTGTGGTGTTTAAGTAGACTCATACTATTCACTGTAGTGTGGAAGTCATGTGTTGCTTGTTGGACCTGTTACAAATGCATTCAGTTTTTATTATTATTGCTATTATGCTATTGTTGTTGGTGTTGTTCTACTTCCTATTGTTGCTATATTATTAGTTTTGGTATTGCTATACTTCATTATTGTTATTATTTAACTACTTTGGTAACCATTTCAGTTCTAGAAAAAAATAAATTTGAAAAGCATTAGACAAATTGCTAAATTTGACTTATGGTTAGAGTAGGTAAATAATTTGTTTGAAGATGGTGCTCTCCTTTTTTTTCTTTGAATGTTCCAGGTCCCATTGATTTGTCTGGGGATTTGTGTGACACATGAATTTCCTTGAAATACGCAGTTCATGAAAGTATCCTTCTCAGAGTAAAATGCATCCTCACAGTGGAGACACACTGATGAAGAGGTGTGACATCCTGGCCCTTTACTTCCACATGGCCAGGATTGTGGTGGGTGCAGACTATTCTTGGTAAATGGATATAATTCAGTTTAGGCTGCCATTGCCAGCCTGGGTTACAATATTATCACTTCCAAGGAGGGAAATTTTATTCTATGTATGTGGAAAAGAATGACCTACATGCAGAGTAAGGTGTTGAGTGAGAGAAGAAGGTCCCAAATAATGTATAGAAAGCAGCAGTGGAGACCCTTATAATGATGGAGCATGAAACAATGTAGAAAATGCAAAATACAATGATGCCAGAGACCAGGTCACTCTAGGAAGGCAGATCCTTCCTCAAAATCTACCACAGAGGAGTTGCTGAGCAGACTGCCTTGCTAGGCAAGAGAAGACCCTGGCTGCTCCATTAATGCTGTATTTACTGGAATGAGACTATCCATGCATACAAAGGATTCACCAACCCACAAGGATTAGCCAAAGTCCAGATATGTTCAAGACTAAGTTTAAAAGCAGCCTTAAGAAACTTCCTTCTTCAGGGACCTCTGGCCTAGGAGGAAGTAGCAGGTAGCTCACTGTAAGGTAGATTCTAAAGTTACTTATGCGTCCAAATACTGGAAGTTATAGGAGTTTTGGAAGTGTGCAAGTTTCCAAATCCCATTGAAGGTAGACTTCAAAAGTATTTACCTTACTGAAAATCCTTTTGCATTTCCATCCTGCATCTTTATCATTTATGATTGTCTAGCTCACCTGTGCTTCAATTTCACCATCTGTGAACTCATGACACTTCTATATTTTAGAAGGAAGTTTAATGAGAACTAGTAAAGAAGAATGTTACAAACAAATCATGTATTTTTTTATAACTGGCTAATTATCTTTTTCTGGAAACAGGACTGCTCTTTATGTATTTGTTAAAGATGCCTGAAATTTACTGAGTCTTTACAGTGTCTCCACAGTTTTCAAATAAAAGGTTGCTCACCTTTTCCCACTAAGAAATTATTCAGAAAAAAAAATGAAAAAGGGTAATCAACAATGGTCATTTAAAGCATAGGCCAAAGTCTTCTGTAGTTAGTCAATATATTAGGTATTACTCATTATGTTAAATATTAAACCTGGCAGCTACTCATATCCAGGACAGACTCATATTCAGACACAGATCTCAGGTGTGAAGACTTATTCTGACAAGTCTACGTACATATTTCTTACTCACATTTTATCCTTTGCTTGTTATTGTCATTATTCCAATTGTGGATAAGGTAAAAAATTACTGTAGTACATATAAAAATGAACGTTGAGTTAATATTGTATCAATTTTTGAAGGAAAACATTAGGAAATCATTGTCATTGTATTGTTTATTGTTGGATAAAAATAACTTTAGGTAAACATTCCCATTTCTGCTGTTATGAAGGCTATCTAGGATAAATTACTCATCAATTTTGCCACTGACTCCAGCTGTGGAAATACTGGACTCTAGAAACATAGGAAAAAAAGACTGAAAATAGTGATTAAGAACAGGCATGAGTTTTGTACACAGCATGAAGAATGGCCCGTTCCTGGATCAGGAGAGGAAAAGTTGTCTCAGCTTCCATATTGTAGCCACTCTGCAACAAAAACGTGCGTGTTTAGTGTCAGGTGTTGCCTGTTATGACACAACAGACTCATCCCAAGCGGGCAGCCTGCAGCATCCTGCCACTGCCCCAAAGAAATGTGGGAGATGTGACAGCAACCACCACACTTCCCAATAAGTAAAAAATACCACCAGCAGTACCAGTGACAGGGAAAACTGTAAGTGGCCTTTTTTGACTCTGTCAGTGCTGAGTGGAGGAGACATTCCCAAGACCTGTGCTCTCTGCCTCAGCCAGACACGTCCTAGTCACTCAATAAAGTTTATTTCCCCCCAAAAAGTCAGAAATATGGGTAATCTCTTACTGTTTTCACAAACTATGTAATTTTATATACAGTTGCAAACTTCGTAAAAATGATGTAAATAGAACCAGATGTAAATTGATAAATGAGGCCACATAGGCAGTGATTGTGATGTCTATTTGTTATATGATGCTGTTTATATCTTTGAGCTGTGGTCACTGTTTTTTGGATGATGTTCCTGTTCATCCCGTATTCCTCTTCATCTGCCCACCTTCCTCATCTTTGTTAAGAATAGGACAATCCAAGTAATCTTGCTTTTCTCAGAGGTTGGACTGGATGATAGTTAAAGGTCCCTTCCAACATAAACAGTTCTATGAGAACTGAATATACCCAAGACATCTGGACACCTGTAACCCTGTTGGCACTGGCCAAGGCGGGTAAAAATTATTCAAAGATGGGGTCACATTCCAATAGCTACCTGGCATAAAGCCTTTTTCTTTTGGAAGCTAGCCCAGATCATAGAGTCAATTGAATGATTTGTGTTGGAAGGGACATTTAAGATCATCTTGTTCCAACCCCTTTGCCACAAGCAGGGACACCTTCCACTAGACCAGATTGCTCAAAGCCACATCCAACATAGTCTCGAACACTTCCAGCTTCTCTGGGCAATGTGATCCTATGCCTTACCACCTCTACAGTAAAGAATTTCTTCCTAACATCTAATCTAAATCTTTCCTCTTACTTATTGTCTCTGACACCAGGGCAGTCAATTACTTAACTGGTTAAAACCAGTATTAGATACTAGGAAAATGTTCTTCAACCAGAAGTGACTGCACACTGGAACAGGCTTCCCAGGTCCCAGCATCAAGCCTGACAGAGCTCAAGAACTGTTTGGACAAGGCTCTTGGGCACATGGTGTGATTCTTGAGGCTGTCCTGTGCAGGGCCAGGAGTCGGACTTCCTTGATCCCTGTGGGTCCCTTCCAACCCAGGATATTCTGTGAATCTTCCAGGAGGCCCAGCTGCACGGGCTGTTGTGACACAGCACCTCCTAAGCGTGAAGGACAGTGCCAGGCTGTGGACCTTCACATGTGTTGAGCTGTTTAGAGCTACAAACTTGATGAAGGAGCCGGGCCTGTTCAGCCTCGAGAGCAAACAGCTGAGGGGGAACCTCATCCATGTCTGTAGATATCTGAAGGAAGGGTGCCAAGAAGGTGGATCCAGGCTCTTCTCAGTGATCATAAACAATAGGACAAGGGACAACGGGCAGAAGGTGATGCACCTGCAAGTTACACCTGAACACGAGGAAGAACTTTGTACTGTGAGAGGGACCTCACACTGGAACAGTGCCCCTCTGGGGGAGGTTGTGGAGTCTCCCTCACTGGAGATATTCAGGAACCCGGGCCATGTGCTCTAGGGTGACCCTGCTTGAGCAGGGAGATGGGACCAGATGACACGCCGCCGTCCCTTCCAGCCTGACCCATGCTGTGGCTCCGAGCTACAATCTCCCCCCTTGTTCCCGCTCTGCCATGAACAGGCACCGGCAGCTGGGAAAGAGACTTGTTCCTCTGTCAGAAAGCGGGAGGTGGGACAGCAGCAGCCTCACTTACACGGGAACGCGGACGGGGAAGGGGGGGAAGAGGGGGAAG
>VXBA01005357.1:25403-53297 GCA_013399895.1 Serilophus lunatus
TGGGACAGGCCACGGCTCTGTCCCCTCCTGAGCACTTGTGGGAGAGCGGCTGGGACAGCGCACGGGTGGTTTGCTTCGCTCTCAGAGCCACAGAATCAATTGGAGTGGACAAGACCTCCGAGATCATCGAGCCCAGCATACGGCCCGGTTCCACCCGTGTCAGCCCGACCACGTCCAGGCTTTCCTTAAACACCTCCAGGGACAGTGACACCGTGTCCCTGGGCAGCCCATTCCAAAGTCTAATCACCTTTTCCGTGAAGAAACGCTTCCTGCTGTCCAGCCTCTAGTGCTGCTTGAGGCTGTGCCCTCTTGCCCTGTCCCTTGTTACCTGGGAGAGGAGACCCACCCCCACCTGGCTACAGCCTCCTTCCAGGGAATTGTGGAGAGCGATAAGGCTTTCAAGGTGGTGTGGTGCTGTAAGGTTTGGTTTATGCCATTTTTCTTTTTAAATGTCATCTGCTCTTTGTTGAGCTTTGACACAGATCTGCAGAGCGCCTTAGTCTTATCTCTCCTGCTACCACCCAGGTTATGATGGATGTGTGACTGTACATGGTGCTGTAATTGATTACGTGGACAGAACCTGGGCTTTGATGTTTGAGTTTGATGATGGGGTTTCATGTTATATCTTAGTTCATTTAGAGGTTTTCTTGGCTATGGATTGTGATGATTTATAGTTTGGTGTTGTTTTTATTTTGAGTGATAAACATAGCCATTGTTACAATCTTCACGATGTTGAAACACAAGGGTGTTTTCCAAAGCATAAGTTTTGGTCACTGCCTCTGAACAGTTCCTGCTCGCACCACTGTTAGTGGGTTGTGAATTTTCGCAGGTATTGTCTGGATCAGAATCTTTAGTTGCTCAGCTTTGTCTTCTCTAAGGGTTTATCACTTTCCCAGAGAAAGAAACCATAGGTAACTTTCTGTGCCTCTGTGGTTTGATACCCAGTGCCGTTTGACTGAGCAAACGAATGTAGAGGCAGCACAAAGTGGCACAGTGCTATTTATTATTTTTTACCTGAAAATTTTTCTGAAGAAAGGTTATGTTTTCAGAAACATCCTGTGGCTTCTCATAGGTAAGGTGTTACATTAGAAGTTTCTTGGACCGTTTCCAAACTGAATGGCCCAAACCATTCAGTGCATCATAGTACTCAACAGCAGAGACCAAACCTGCATGCCATAACTTGTGCTATCTAATGTGAAGTATGTCCACTTTTTGTGTACTGAAAGTCTATTTGCAGCCTCTACTGACCCTATTTCAATTATAAAAGCATGAGTTTAGGTGTGGGGTTTTGTTGGCTTTTTTTCTTTTTTTTTGGTTGGATGGTTTGGGTTTGGGGTTTTTTTGTTTGTTTTTTAAATGACCTGGTGATTTTATCAGATTAAATTCTACTTTCTTTAAAATTAGGGGGTCCAGTGCTTGACTCAAATGATGTTAAGTCTGACTACTTACATCATTCACTGTCATACACAGAGATAACAGCAGGTATAAAAACCTGGAAGTTTTTCATCATAAATTGATCTCTTTGGCTCACTGGATTGATGACTTTGATTTTCTGGCCGTGTTTCAGTGTGCTCCCTATTTCCAATAGAGTTTCCCCAGAGCTGAGTGCCACGTTGTGGGTGTAGCTGAAAGGCACTGCAGTCCTGAGAGATTTAATGTTTCTCTGTAGGGAGGATGACAGGTCTCTTGGGCTGAAGGAGTTGTGCCTTCTGTGAAGCCATCTCCCAAGAAATTAGTAATGCAAGCAATGGCAAATTTTTCATCTTCTCTATTATAATATTCTGATACAGCAGTCTTCTGAACAGAAGTAAAAAGGATATGTTGGCAATTTCCTTTTGTTACCTCCTCTTGCCTAATTAAGATTGAGTTGTAGGTGAGAGAATTGCAGATAGTGGCTTGCTGGAAGTACTGCCTTTACAGAACATACAAAGCAATTTTTTTGCTTATTTGGAATAGGCCATATCCTGAAAACTGTGAATTATTTCAGAAAGCAATTACTAAAACTGTTTGTTAGTGGAACTTTTTTGCATAACCCTTAGCTGCAGCTTGGAAGCAAATTACCTTTGTTGTCAGCTGTCTTCACAAATATCTCGGTGTCAGGAGTTCACGTGTATTTGTTGAACTGTTCTGGAGGCCAGACATCTCGGATGGCTTGTGGTCAGTGAGTGCAATGAAGAGAACTTCTGCGTTGTTAAGTGATGTGCAGTTGCATTTCACAGGCTATTTTTAGTTCGGGACATAATGGTTTGTTTTGTACGTCAGAAGAACGTTGTATATGCACGTAGGATTTAAAAGTTTGGAATTAGCAGGGGAAATCAGTAACTGTCTGTGTGGACAGACTGAGAAGGACATAACCATGGAGTTTCCTTTTATGATCCAGATGCTTGGTGCAGCCTGTCAGGTACCTGATACAAAGCAAGGTAAAATGTCTTTCTTTTTAGTTGAAAGCAAACAAAAAAAACCTGCTTTTTTTCCTGAATATTGGGTTGATTATGTAAGGGAGCTACTTTGCTTAATTTTACTCCTTTTTTTGAGGCTGAATCTCAGTTAGTGACTTCAATCTTGCTTTTCAGGAGTCTGATAGAAAATATTCTGTCTTTGAGCAGACTATCTGAGAAACAGAACTGGGCTGTGACTTTGATTAGCATTGCATTTCTGACCAGGTATTTTTTATTCTAGTTTATAAAAATAAAACTTGAGTGTAAATTTCAGAATGTTGCCATTTTTGTGATTACAAGTGAAGCTTAAATTTTTCCTCTCTTGGGACATGCTTGCTGCAGGTGCTTCCTGTAAAATTCAAAGTCAAGGATGGAAGGAATCTAGTTTGCATAACACTTAATTTGGCCATAATAAAGGATTAAACAGCATGGATTATGCTTTAGCTTTATCTAACGTGAGTAGAGGGTGTGAGACTTTGGGAAACGACATGAAATAGAGTCTAACTTCTGATCCAAAAGCAGTGTTGAGGCCTTTGTGTTTGCATTTCAGCGAATGACTCAGCTTTTCAGGTTTGGACTGTCATCTGTATTTGAACACTGAATGAATCTTCCCAGCTAAATAGATGCAGTTAACCTGAAAGCCCTGAGTATATTGGTGTGATATCCTGTAAGCTACCGTGTTTATTTCCTCATTTGACAGCTTCAAGGGAAACAATGAAATTGGTGTACGTGTGTTACATGAAAATTTATGAAGATTCTGCAAGAATGTTCATAAGGTTGACAATTGAAAAGAAACAATCTTCAGACTTTTGTACCTATTATGCCATTAATTAATTTAAAAAGAAGTATGCCGGCATTTGTGTACGTACTATGTAATAGTTCCACTGTGTAAGAGAATAGCAATGCAGTGCTTCTGAACCAAGTCAGCCTTCTCTCTCTCTCTCTCTCTCTCTCAAAGGCTACTAATCTAACAAAATGCTATTTTTACCCTCCCAAATTGTTACTTTACCATACTGCTTGATTTATTTAACCACTGTGCTAGTTTAGCCTTCTATGTGGTAGGTCAGCAGTGCCTCCCAAACTGCTGAGTATGCAGTCATCTTATTTTGTATGAAGGGAGACTATTGAATCAGCAGTACAAACACTGAGCCGTTTCATTTCAAGAGTCATGATTTCATTTGGGTTTATGTAGCCTGCTGTTGGCCTACAGTGCTGGTCCTTGAATCCTGAAGACCTTACATTTAACAGCAAGTGAAATCTGAAAGGAAGAAAATGGAGCAGGAGGTACCAAAGCAAATGTATACTTGGGGTATTGGTATTTGGGGAATTTGATATTCCTTTATCCACTGTTCCCCCAAGGACGTGTAATATGATTTAATGAGGCTAAATCTTGGATATGTTTCTGTCTCTTTAGAACCTACAGCCAACATGTCCAGCAAAAGGGCAAAGACGAAGACCACCAAGAAGCGCCCTCAGCGCGCCACTTCCAACGTGTTTGCGATGTTTGACCAGTCGCAGATCCAGGAGTTCAAGGAGGCCTTCAACATGATCGACCAGAACAGGGACGGCTTCATTGACAAAGAGGACTTGCACGACATGCTCGCCTCCCTTGGTAATTAATGTCCCCTTGCTGTTTGTGCTTGCCAAGCAAATTTGTGTCGTTAAAATTGAAATCCTGAGTTTGAGATATGAGAGGTGTCTCAGTTTGTATTACACTACCGACAGTACTTTTAAAGTTGGAAAGCTAAACCCATCCCTTTATTTGTAGGAAAGAATCCAACAGATGAATACCTAGATGCCATGATGAATGAGGCTCCGGGCCCCATAAACTTCACCATGTTCCTCACAATGTTTGGTGAGAAGTTAAACGGCACCGACCCGGAAGATGTAATCAGGAATGCTTTTGCTTGCTTTGATGAAGAAGCAACAGGTGTGTGGGTGAAATAACAGTGTACATGTATTACTTTTGTTTACTTCTGTAAGAATAAATACTCATGTTCTTAGAAGTGGTATGGATTTTTTAACTTTGAAAATTCTAATGTCTGCAAACTAAAAATCATGCCTGTATCCTTATCAGGTAAATTTACCTTTTCAATCTCTGTAAATATTTCAAATTTCTGGCAGTTCAGTTCTGCTGTTCAAGACAGGAGAAGGTAAAAAAGATGTTGATTTAGAACCAAGGTCTTAAATTATTCCTAACTTGAAGTTCAGCTTCAGGGCATCTTTTATAAGGGGAATCCTTGTTTTCACAGCTGTTCTGTTTTTATGAAGATCTTGTTCCTTGTCAGTATCTTGTATCCACCTTCCCTCTGTTGTTAAGCTGCACTCAAATGGGAAGAAAATAAATATAAGAAAAATCTTGTGTTACTCTCAAGAGTGCTGATAAAAAAAATCACAAGTTATATAGGGCTGCTTGTTTAATAACTAATGCCAAAAAATTACTCTTTGCAGTCTAGCAAGTCTGAATGCTGTCATTGATGTAAGATCAATTTGAATTTTTTTAAATATTTCAGACTTTGCTGTTTCATGCACTTTTTTAGGTGGTTTTTCATTAGGAATGCTCAAGATGAATGGATCCCCTTTTTGATTTTTAAAATACAGAGTTGGTAGAAGGCTTTTGGTACTATTGGGAGTATAGCCCTGCTGTTGGGAAGGAGGTTCAATACAAACACTGACAAATTTTTATATTCTTTGGAATACCACAGGCAAATCATAAAATAGTCTTTATTTGAAGTAATGAGACCTTGCAAGTATAACATGCCTGATTTGATTGAATGCTTGTAATTATTTGGCAATTTTAGCAATAGGCTTTAACGGCTTTGTTTTCATCTGGCAAACAAAGGCTGTGTAGGTATCTTCAACTGAAGGAAAGAATTCAAAGAAAGGAATTACCACCCATGTATTAGCAGGTAAATGTAAAAACTCTTCTTATGTCCTCCTGCATTGTGTTCCAGGGTTCATCCAAGAGGACTACCTGCGAGAGCTGCTGACGACCATGGGAGACAGGTTCACAGATGAAGAGGTGGATGAGCTGTACAGAGAGGCACCCATCGACAAAAAGGGCAATTTCAACTACATCGAGTTCACGCGCATCCTGAAGCACGGAGCAAAAGACAAGGATGACTGAGCAAATCCACGGATACCTGCAGATTATCTCTACACTTATGTTTATTTTTAAGGGTTTATTCTTGATAGAACTTGTTGCATGCATTTAGCTTTCCAGCTTTTGCCTTTCTCAATGTATTTATCTATTCCAGGCCATTTAGGCACATTTGCACCTGTGTAATCAGACTGGAAGTAGGGAAAATATTGTGAGGGAAAGGGTAAGGGGACGAACATCCCTGGAGTTGACAGTCCAGGAAAATAATCTCAATATTTCTGGTTTAGCTGGATTTTTACATTTTTTGTAATAAATGCCATTTTGAAATAAAGATTGCTATATAGATAAAATACCTCAAAATCTTTTGTGAACAATAACGTTTCTATTATGCATTTACAAGTGCAGGTGTGTTCATTGTATTTTACTTGCAGTTGCAAGTGAAGCTGGAAAACACATTTTCATAGTGTTTTGTTCAGTGTTACAGGATTCTGAAGTGTTCCTAGCTGGTGTCTTTAAAAATGCAGCTGTAAAGGTCTTTCATCTGAGGTTTTTGAAGTGGAATCTGACTTAAAATTGCCTTATGGCCAGCAGAGAGCATCTGATGCTTAAGCAGATATCATGCCCAGCTTTGATTTCCTTTTAATACTGATGGGTGTTCTAGCAATGTTTTTGTGTTAAAGTGTGCATTCCTGTTCGATAAGTCTTTATGCTGGCAATACATAGGAATTAGGGATATTTTTTTCCTTCTGCTGAAGGAAGCCTGTGCAGAGAAATCTATGCTGGACAGCAATACATGGCCAGAAAACTTAGATAAAGCTTTACTGTTCTCCAGCTAATGCATTTGCATATGTGAATGTGAGAACAGCACATACAGGGTTTTACCAAGTTAGAAGTCCCTCACTTTTTAAAAGATCTTGTATATTCCTGAGCTATATTTATAAGATGGCTTTTAACCAAGCACAGTCATTCATTCCAAACCAGTTGTATTTGAGACAACAGCATCAGCACAAGAAAAAGGAAAGGTTCTGTTAGTTCTTTGTATGAACTAACATATATTCTCTTGGATACTGTGAGCTGGAAAGTATAAGGAGATTTTATTCTGCCTGCGTGTTTATCAATTAAAATAACCTCTTATCCAGAAAGCATGCCCTCAGCTATATCATACCACTTCAGACAACAAGGAGTAGGAATTTTACATCAGCTCAAGGATTTGTAAGGGCTCTGACAACTTATAGTGTAGGGTAGGTTTATCTCTTCCCCATGTGTTAGCACAAAGGCCTGGTTACTTAATCTTGTTTGTGATCCAAATAGGGCAGCTCTGGAAGGTACTGTGGCATTAGGTTTGTAAATAAGTTGACAAAGTATACACAATTAGCTTATACTTTGATTACTTTTTTATTTCTTCTTCCATGATGGTGTCTTTCAGTTCTGGGCTTAATTAAAATGAGTTTCCAACAATTCTTTTCCCAGCTTTGTGTTTTATGTCCTAACAAATAGCCTCAATTTTTCTTTTTTCTTCTACCCGCTGTTCTTTGCTACTCCAGGTTGTCACAGCTGCTCCTTTTTTCAAAACTGTTTTTAAACTAGTTGAGATCTAGGAAACATTGTTGAAATGTTGCTATGTAACATTAGACAAAGAATAAGTTACGCTGTTGCTTCTTAAGACAGATCTTGTATCTGTGCAGTTCAACAAAGTGTGGATACATGCAAGCAGCCCACAGGAAGGACATATTTAAGACTATTGATTAATTTTCCCCTTTAAATGTCTAAATGGTATAAGATTCAGAGACCAGTTTTCTTCTGTTAGGAACAGTGGATCCTCAAACCCTTCTTTCCCTGATCCCATTTTCCCTGTAACTGTTAGCGCTGGTATGTTACCCTGAGAAATCGGCAGATGTGCCAGCTGGATTTTTCTTGCTGTAAATAAGTTTTGAAGTACTGACTTTAAAATCATAAATCCAAGTTACATAAAAGAGAACTTGGTCTCCTTGAGAGGAAATTGTCCACTTCAAAAATATTCTGTACCGCTGCTCTCAGTTTCTGAACAGCCGGCTGAAATACGGGGTGTAGCTGCTTTGTAGCACCTATACAATGCGATAAAGACCATTCCTGTGTGCTCCCTCTGCACAGAGGGAGAGACTGGGAACCATACTGATGTAAAGGTACTGATGCAGGAAAATATGTTACTGAGGAAGATTTCCCAAGGATGTTTTTTAAGTATAACTAAAGACAACCTTCCAAGTTCAGGTTTCCTTGATATCTGCACTGCATTGTAGGAGACCAGTTAACCTGCAAGTGGGCACAACCCCCTTAACCACTGAAAGGCTACAAGGCCAACAGACCCAGCCAAGAGACCATATAAGAGCACTGGATGCATTTTGTAGCTAGGCAGCGAGGAATGTCGACAGCTGAGGTTGCGTGCTGAGGGCTGTAGGGATGTGTCATCATTAATCCACTTCCAAAAATAAAAATAACTTTGGTCACTGAAACAGCTTAAAATTCTGATGACTTAGACCTGCTATTTTGCAGCCAAAATCATGGAACCTAATCTTCTGTCCCTTGGGGTTCATATATAATGGTCTCCAAGCTCCATGCCAGACTAAGTTTGGGATTAAAAACTATTTTCATAGGCTGATGCACACATCTAATAGTCTTACCTCTACATGATATATAATGCCCTGTGAAGCACTATTGAAAAGCAGTGATTTATTTTACATCATCCACTTACCCTGTTCTAAGGCTACATATGCAGAGGTCAAAATGCAGCCTAAGAGCTATTGCAGCTGCATAAGAAACCTCCAAAGAGGACTGTGTGTGAAGTGCTGCTAGTGGATGTTTGCCTGCTGGCTTTTCTTCACCCACGTTTTACACTTGTTTCTGCTCTTTACACTGCATCTAAGCAAATGAATCCCATCTGTATCGCACAGTGACCAGATGACTGAAACATTTCACATCATGAAGGCAGCTTATTATGCTAGCTCAGCTACTAATGGATGTCACAGAGGTGGTGTCCCTACACTCAGAAGTAAGGATCTGTTTCACCACTGACCTAAGAACTATCTTTAGATTGCTTGTTTCTAGGATCACTGTCATCTCTGGAGAAATGAATGTAACCCAGGGGCCCTATCCTGGCACAGGACATCAGTGACAGCATGCCCTTCCATCCTGACCGCTGCATTTGACCCAAAATGGAAAATACCTGAAATCTTCTTGTCACATGTTTCTAGTGGCCTTTTCTTGTCCAGAGTGTTACTAACATATTACTTGGGATGTTCCTGGGGATTTTCAAAAAACAAAAAATAACTCTCTTAGTGTCCCAAAGGCATTTGGACAATGTAAGCCCAAATAACAAGTGAGTAACAATCAAAGTATAGTCAGGGACATTTTAGACATCAGCAGTTAATCTGCCATTGGTATCTGCCTATGTACCCATGCTATTTCGGCTTCTTAATTTTTCAAACTCTTCTGTAATTTTTAGATACCTTTCTTCTTTGGAAAAATGCTTTAGGATGACAGTAACTCAGAAACAGTATTATGGAAGCCAGGAAAAATACAGAGGCAAAAACAAATCGGTAAATATCTCTCAAAATGCAGCTTAAAAATAAGTTGACATGAAATGTTGAAGATAAATACTGGAGAAAAAATCAAAGTCCACACAGCTCATTTTTTGTTGTGGTCTGAGCAGCAACTCCACAGAGACCAGTTTTGCCAAACTTTTGATATATTAGGTTGAAAAGTTTTCATCTTTAAAAACAAAGAAATGGCAGCACATGGCAGCTTTTCCTACTTTCCTCTAAAGCCCATGGCCCTGTACACATACATACAATGTAGATACATTGCTCCCAGTTCCCTGGGACCACTCATTTCGGGTAGGAGCAGGCAGGCTGGGAATCCCTGTGCTAGACCTTGAAAAAAATATAACTTGTATGACAAATTTCAACAACACAGAGAAAAGTCCTACCAAGGAATGTTTTCAGACCAAATGGGTCATATTTCCTAGAGATCATACATAGTAGGCGTTGCATCACAGAGCTTAAGGGGTCAGGCCGTTTTTATTAATGTAGTAAATCCAAAGGAAGATGTTTACGTGTTTCTCAGCAGCATGCAATTAACAGGAGAGCAGAAAATCAAACTGCCTCCTGGAAAATCCCAACTCCTTGCTGCATGCAGACTCCTCTGCCATGCAGCTATGATTCAATCCCTTAGTAAAAAAGCCTTGCACTTTGATAAAGCTTGAAAGTCAGTTACAAATACTACAGGATTAGGCAGGCCAAAATTGACTTTAATACGTGTGCCTAAAGGAGTGGATGGTGGCAGCAGCAGTCATTTTAGTGTTCATGTAAACTGTCGTTTCTCAGTTTTGCAAGGTTTATTTAATCCTTAATCCTTTCTTTGACTATTTTAGGGTATCAGTCGGTACAACCTTACTAAATATTGAACTATGTTTTGGCTTGTTTTTTAATTGTGCATAGTCCTTGGAAATTAAAAAAGTCAGCATTTCACAATAATTTCCAGCCTCTGCCAAGCGTATTCAAGTGAGTGGGTGCAAAATGAGGCCTGCAAGCCCTGTCTTAGTATATGCTAAAATAGAGCTAGCACCAGACATGAATAACTTGAACCTTGACTTTGCATTGCACCTAATACTGGGGGTTTTCCCTCTTTTGAGTTCTTCCTCAATTGTGAGCTAACCATCTCTAATGCAATAGGTTTTATACTGGCAACATATTGCCACCCCATAAGAGCTATGTCGATTTTGGAGTTGTTCCACCAGCCAACCAAACTTGTACAGGCAGCAACTGATAAGAAAACTGATAACAGCTTATTTTCATGTCAAACACCTAAATAATTATGTTCTTTCTTGTTCTCTGAGTATGTTTTAAAATACTATTTTAGACCTTCAGCCAAGCATTGAGCACATTTCAGTTTTTTCCATATTTGTACATACACATTGTCAGTTAGGTACAAACCCTGATTTAACATGAGAGGAGAGAGCATGTTTGTACGTCCTTAGGTTTAGCAAAATTAATTAATGTTTGAAAGACTGGAGGCCTCCTGCTCTCCTTACTAAGAACATCTATCAACACTTATTTTTGCATTTCAGTCATCAACATTACGGAATCATGGTGTCTGGCAATATTTCTGATTAAAACTAGTGCAAAAAGGGTTGAAAAAACACAAAGACTTGGTTAGAATTATTGCAACTTACAAGCTAGGATAAAAAACAAGAAATAGACACACAGCACAGCTGGCACTACAATGACTTTCCCTCAGCCATGCACACTTGAAGTTGCTAAAAAGTCGAAACAGTGCTATTTCTCATTTTCAAGAGAGAAAAGAAACAGAGAAAGAATATATTTTTCTTCTACAGGCTCCAGTACATTTCTCCAAGAGCCTTTATTTTTTAAGCTTCACCATCTGCCTTGTGGCAGGGACCACCTGGGAAAGCAGTAACCATTTTTATTCATGAGGTCATTGAATGAAAACAGGGAACATCCTGCAGTCTTGCTCTGAGGCCCTCCAAGAGACCCAAGTGAAGACATGCATTCAGAATTCGTTCTTTCACTATTTCTCCAGAAAACTCCGGGACACTCCCAGCATCTCAAAAAGAATGACTGTCACTCTGGCTGATACCACACTGCACTTGGTATAGCTTGACAGAGACAGCAGATGCCAGCTGGAATCAGGGAAGAAGGGATGGAAAGGCAGACGGATGAGCCAAAATACTAGGTGAAACAACTGACAGAAAAAATGCTTTTGTTAAATGATACTTTAAATCTAGAAATGAGATGGATATATTTGATTTTTCCTGTGCTGTCAATATTTAATCTCCATAATTTACATTTGTTACTTTTGTTGAACAGTGATAATATGCTCAGAAAAAAAATCTCTTAACTGGCAAAACCTTCCAAGTTTCACACATTTTTAATTCTTAACTCAATGCTTTTTCATCTAGTCTATCTTTTCAGACTTTTATTTGTTTCCTATGCATACCGTGTCTTACTTCTGTGATGGGTATAAAATTGCTTCTGTACAAGAAAAACTACCTAAGTGGAACTCTCAGCTACAGCTGACAGAACACACAAGAGCTTTCTAGAAACAAAAGTAACACAAAAGAGGTGAACACACAATTCAGCCTTAACATTTCTTCCAATACAAAGTTTAGAGCACAGAATAAAAACATGAGTAGGTAGGTTCAAAGCTAGTAAGCTGAAGTTCTTCGTGTAACAGTGAGCAATCTTGCAAAGGGATTCAGAAACACCCGCAAAGGATATTGTTTTGATGCTAAATTTGTATCAAGTCAAAGATTATATATTAGGCAAGCTCATGAAAGAAGTTCATTGTGGGTTGCTAAATATCACATCTAGCCCTCCATGAACTCAAAATCGTAGAGATTGGGACAGGATTCTGGGAAGATACCATAGGCTACCCTGATTTTTCCCTAAACACCTGCATATAGCCATTGCTGCTGCTCTTCCCTTAAGAACAGGCTAAAAGCACCCAGTATGCTCTCATCTCCAAAAAGAACAGGAAATTTGAGGAGATTTTTTTTAAAATATGATTCCAAGTTTTAGGGAAAAAACTCCAAAACAATAAAACTCTCCAGTGCCCTGATAGGGAAGACCTCACAGCATCTAGTATTTGTTGAAGGCATCCAGTAAATATATGCCAGTGGTGCTCCACCTACAAATGGAAGAAGCAGCAAGAGGAAACATCTTCTGGGCTTCTCTTGCCACACTCTCAAGATGAATTTTGACTTGCTGAAACATCAGAATAAGCCTCGGAAAATCTCATTTAACCCCAGTTTCATGGTTCTCACCTTCTCAGGAGGCAGCAAGATCTGAATGTTGAGCAAAACTCCAGCCAGAGCAACCTTGACAGGCTTGCTCTGCTCCCCACCACAGAATAGATAAACTCATTCTATTCTATATGTTTTATGTAGGAAAATTTGCGGTACTGAGAAATAAACAAATTTTTGTCTCACAAAACAAATGCTGTACAGAACTGAAGCTCATCAAGAGGTGGCCCCATTTTGTGGGACAGCCTCACCACCAACACAAGCACCCTTCCAACATGCACAGCCTGGGAAAGGATCTCGCCGCACAAGGCGGTGGGAGGGCACTCTCTCCACAGGTCTGTTCTATGTCCAGAGTAAAGCATGTGGTGGCACACAGCACAGCAGCAGCAGTCACGCTCAGCAGCAGTCCTGCCCAGTTCAACCATGGGCTTCCCAAAACCCTAGAATGTGCCTAGGCTAGTTTTTCAGAAAAGCCTGAAGGGCATCTTCAAGAACAGGCCTGCTGTCCCATTAGACAGGGATCTGCAATCACAGCTCTCAGGGAGCACCACATTCACAAAAAAAGAACTTTATTATTTCCCCCTTTTATTTTTAAGGCTTATGTCAATGAGTGAAAAAAAAATATTCCCCAAATATTGTAAGAAACAAATCAAATTTTTTTTCCTTTAAATTTCTTTATTCATATCACTAACACTGGAATCAGTAGGATTGAACCATTGGCAAAGCATTACTTAGATTGACATTGCACAGAAAATGCTCTCCCTGTAGGAGCTGCTTCTCATTCCACCATAACGCAAAAAATTGGAGACAAAATCTTTAAAACAGAAAGACACACAGACACACAATTTCATCATTAAGAACTGATCTCATACTGGGCAAGTAATATTACTGTACCTGTTCTCACATCTTCAGAAGCTAACCACTGGGAACAACATATACAGTGACAGGTTTCATGTAACACCTTTCTAATAGCATGAAAAACAACACAAGATAGGGTGGCACGTTTGCAGTAGTGGTTCAGTTTGAAGTAAATGATGAAAGATCTTTAAATTAAGACATCAAATAGCTTTTCATAATTAAATTTCAACACACAATTCAGTTGTTCAACATTACAATGGAGTGTTTTATTAACTCTATTACTATATTGGTGTTTCTACTGCTTTCCTGCCCACTCGTACTTTGCATATAATTACCTTGAAACTACATGCCATGTCTAGTAAGCACAGAGGAATTTCATCCGAAACTTTTTTCCATTAACAGGCTTCCCATCCAGCAAAGTTTTATGTTAGTTTCTATTGCACTTCGAGGCAAATTTTAGAAGAGCGATATTAAAATTCATTGGGGAAGTGTTACAAGCTAATTGGGACAAATTCTCGGACCTCATAAAATAGCTTTTCTGGTTTGAGAGAAGGGCAGGTAAAAAAAGTTGTTTTTTTTAGCAATTAAAACATCTCCCTTAAATTTGGGAGTGCAACTTCCAGATTATGTAAGAGATGACATATTAATTTCTTTAGATACAGTGTCTAAATATTATCCATTTACATTTGTAAATATAGTTGGTAATTTCAGCAAAAGCCTGTACATATATTTTTTCCTTTCACTGAATGATCAAGGTTGGAAGAGACCTTCCAGGTCGTCGAGTCCGACCATCAACCCAGTACCATCCTAATTCTCAAGTGCCACATCCAGATGCCTCTTGAACATCTTCAGAGACAGGAACTCCATCAGCCTCCCTATAGGCAACTTATTCCAATGCCTAAACAATGCTTTTCCTCCTTAAGAGTTATTGTTTAACAAGACATGGACTGTATACCAACAGAGCCAAAAACAGGTAGGAGGCGAGTTCAAAGAATGATGATCTGGCAGTGTGGTTTTTCTGTCTGACATTTTCAGGATCTCTTTGTGTACTAAATAACGAGTTCTGGATGCCCAAGTGACTTATGTGGGACTTCAACAGGCAAAATATGAAGAAGCATTCCATTCAGGAAAATTTAAAAAATGTAGAAGCGGGCTAAAACTGAACTGATTCTGAAGTAATTTCAGACCACATCCTCCTACTCTAAAAAGAGCTTGTACCTCAATTTTTTTGAGATCCTCCATCAGTAAGTGAAGAACAGAATAATAAGCGTCATCCTTTGCACTGTTTTTGTGAAGAAAATGCGTGCAAAAATAAATCCTAAGGAGTCTTACAATGTACGGCTGCGAGAGGCATTAATTAAGCTTTGCTCATGCGGGAGCACTCACTTGGAAGGCTTACGGATGCAAACTAGAATTTTTCTGATTCCTCAAGCGAAACACAAGGAAGACTGAAGGCAAGGATAACACTTCGTACCTGTTAATACGGGCACTACCTTACCGAAAGCTCATGAGGCTTTGGCACCGTGTGAACCTGGGAACGCTGCGGGAGCCGGCAGAGGCTTCGGGAGCGCGGACCGAGGCTCCATCCTCAATGTGAAGACTTTCTAATGTATCGAACAGAACGACCCCACGGGAAGCACTCACTGACCCGCAGAAGCCTTCCCTTTCTCCCGAGCTTCGTTTCCCCGGGCAGCGGTGCTCCCTCCATCCCTTCTCCGCAGCCCGGCGCCTGCAGGCGGCGCCCAGGACCGAGCACCGGCGGCGCCGACTTCCCCCGGGATGCGCCACCGCCGCCGAAGCGGGGGGCGGATGGAAGCGCTCGCGGGACGTGTCAAGCCGACCGCAGGCGAGGAGGACGCAGGATGGGCTGCGATCCTTAAGAGAAAACCCTCGCTGCCGTTCCGCTGCCGTCCCGACGCTTCTCCCGGCGTTTGTCCCAACCCTCCGCTCAGGAGGACGATGGTTTCTCCAGGAAGCACCGGAGCATCCGCCTCTGCCGGTGCCGGTGCCGCTTCCTCCCTTCCGCATCTCCCCCGGACCGGGTCCCCGCAGCGACTGCTGGGGTGAGGGTCCCTCCAAGACTAGAATTTAAGTTTAACCTACGTTTTCTAATAGTGCCTTTTTTTTTTTTTTGAGAGAGAGAGAGTCTGTCATTTATTCGTATTTTCTGCCTCTCTTTTCCCCTTCTTGTTTATGAAAATATGTTCTGATGAGAGGAAATGGAATTGTGTTAGAGGCACACTTTACCATTAAACCGTTTTTTTTCTTTAAGTCGTAACTTAGCTCTTTACTGCATTTTGTGTTTACTTCTCTCCCCAGTGTCCAACAGCCAACATGTCCAGCAAAAAGGCAAAGACGAAGACCACCAAGAAGCGCCCTCAGCGCGCCACTTCCAACGTGTTTGCGATGTTTGACCAGTCGCAGATCCAGGAGTTCAAGGAGGCCTTCAACATGATCGACCAGAAAAGGGGCGGCTTCATTGACAAAGAGGACTTGCACGACATGCTCGCCTCCCTTGGTAATTAATGTCCCCTTGCTGTTTGTGCTTGCCAAGCAAATTCGTGCCGTTAAAATTGAAATCCTGAGTTTGGGATATGAGAGGTGTCTCAGTTTGTATTACACTACCGACAGTACTTTTAAAGTTGGAAAGCTAAACCCATCCCTTTATTTGTAGGAAAGAATCCAACAGATGAATACCTAGATGCCATGATGAATGAGGCTCCGGGCCCCATAAACTTCACCATGTTCCTCACAATGTTTGGTGAGAAGTTAAACGGCACCGACCCGGAAGATGTAATCAGGAATGCTTTTGCTTGCTTTGATGAAGAAGCAACAGGTGTGTGGGTAAAATTCAGCTGCTTGGCAGGAGTAGGGTTGGGGGGTTATACTGTTTATTTGGGTTCCTTAGTAGTATGCTGGTTTTTGCACCTTTATAAATGAAGTATGACACAGTAATCCTAGATGGCATACTCTACCAAGTAATGACAATTTAGTTTATTACTGATCGAGATCGAAAGCTGTCTGGCTGTTCTGTATCAGTACTAGTAATGTTCTTCTGTGAGGCTTTGAAGAAAAGTGTTTTAACTGGGCAGTGTGTATGTTTCACAAAGTGCAAAGTAAGATGTATTTCTCCTAAGATGAGGAATTCAAATTGGTAATGTATGATTTTCTATGGTATTGAAAAGGTAACGATGTGAAACCTGTCATACAACTCAGTTTGTCCTCCCTCTGCAGTAGGTCCGAGATGCATCTGAGTTCTTCAGTGTTTAATATTTCAAGACAGGCTGTCCAGGCTTTCTAAACTCTTTTGAACCCTGTTCTTGCCAAGTGTACTTTATGGCTCTGATGACAAATGTCATGTGTCATGCCCTCACCTGCAGTTGTTTGTTTTGAGATTGCAGGAAGGGCTGTAACTTTAGTGATCTAAAGATAAAAACCGGGTGGGGTACGGAAGGCAGAAATGACAGATTGGACTGACTTGGATAACAAAATCAGGGGAAGGAGGAAAACACAAGAGCTCAGTTTTACTATATCAGACTTTTGCACCTGTAATCTTGCGATTAGGGTTTATGCTTTTATGCATTTATGCATGTAGGCTCATATTCCTGAGAAGTGAATCCTTAGGGAAATTCTGTGGAATGAGAGTATCAGCACTTTGATATATTGTGAACTTGTCTTCCCAGTACATTGAAATTTTGTAGCCTCTGTAGTAGAGATGTCGCTGCACCTATAACTTTACTCGCAACTGTCCAACACAGTATTTTACGTTAGCCTGTGGATATATGCTCTCAGCCTTTCAAAGGATATTATTCCGTTTCAAACAGCTGCCAGCCTGTGTATTTTTAGCACCTTTTGCCTTTTCAAAGAGCATCCCTTTCCTGCTGAGTTGTAGGTAAACAGGCTTTCTGTTGGTAAGGCCTTTTCAGATGTTAATCGACTTCCTCCTCACAAGGGAAATCTCTTTACCATCTCCTAGAGGAGGAAGTTTTGTTAGTAGGTTAATTATTTTCTCTCCACAGGTAGTCTGACTCACTATGCTACAGGGTTTTTTTGTGCGCACCAGAACAAAAGCCTGTGAATTACGATATAAAGAAAATGGTTGTGCTACCAGTTCTTTTGAACAGGAACTTTCTGTGTCTATGTAAACAATATGTTACTAGCTCGGGCACCCATGTGCTGATAAGATTGATTTTATTATCTTTCAACTCTGTGTAGTAAATGCTTTAGGATAGTGGTTCCACAGTCTGTTTTGTGTCTTATGCCTTTCTCAAATTTTAACCAGGAAACATGTGAGATGGTTATGCTGTTTTATTGATTTTTTGATTCATAATAATCAAATGCAGTCTTCAAGATAATGCATGAGGTATTTGTAGGACCCATGTTATGTTTTCCTTTATTCTCAGACTGGCTTCTGATCAGTTTGTTCCTTTTAAAAATGTACAAAAGTTATATCAATCTTTTTTTTTTTCTTTTTTTTTTTTTCATGGTCTCCACATGTATGTTTGTTATGGGCCTGATTTTCTACCTCTGCATCAGTGTAGATCTTTTGAAAGGGAGTAATACAAAGCAGATCCTATTGATGAGGATAAGGTAGCTGTACTTGTTGGGTTTTATTTATATTTCCTACATTGCCAATCTAGTTGGGTATGTTGCTCCAGCATTACTATTGTGTGTTGTACTATGGAATAGGTATGAACTTTGTATCTATCTGCATTTGGAGTGTTTTTTGTCTACTCTTTGATCCTGCATTAGCATCTGTTTTGTCCTGCCTGCAACAGTCTGAATCTTAACTTTTGATTCATTTATTTGTTACTCCTAACCTACACTGAAGCTGTGTGGGAGGGAGAGTAGGAGTCCCGTTTGCTTTACAATTTGTTACTGCTAAACCTTCTAGTGTATTCCTAGTCTGACAGCCCAGTTTAGTGTTTAAACACCTAGCTATTGAGGCAGGAGCAATCAAGTCCTTGAGGCTAAACGTGCAGCACCAAAGGCTTTGCATTCTTTGAATACTAATTCTTATGTCATCTCTCATAATCACTTGGTCTCTGTAGGACTGCAGAAATAGAGCGCTTAATCTATTCAGCTGCTTTTTCCTCTTCTTTACCTATCTGCAAAGAGAGAACTCCAAGATTTGACCTGTTTAAGATGGGCCCAGCTAACTGAACATTCTCCTTGTTTTTGAAGATTGCTGCTAGCCTTCTTCATTTGGAGTCAGTAGCCAAGGGCTCATCTACACCGGGATATGATGCTGTTTTCATTAGCATATGTTGAAACAGGTTTTTTTCCACTTCCTTGCAGCACCTCCATGCTAATTTGTCATGCTCATTGACTGCTTTTTGGTCCCCTGATTCCCTGTTTGGTTTTGTCTCTCTAGTGAACTCTGTTTGCTTAAGTTATTCAACTCTCTTTCCAAAGCAGAACTTTTTTTATCACGTTCTAATTGAATCTACATCAGTTGATGTTGGTGTTTACATTTCCAGCTGTTCCACAAAGTTTATGTGTCTTCTTTTTGGAACATAATTCTATTTTGTCTGTTCTGTTATTGATATTTCTCCAATAACCAATTTCTTTCTCAAATGAAGCAACTATTGTGCTTTTAAAGGCATGGCTGGTTTTATTTCAGCATTTAGCAGTTTTTGCATTCTACCATTTACCATTTGTTATGTGCATTCCGTTTTTCATCTCTAAGTTTTCCTGGAATTATTTGGCCACTGGTGGTTCTGCCCATCTCTTGAAGTCGAATTGGCAGAAAACACCTAGAAATAGCTTGGTTTTATATCTTTGTAAATTTCCTCAAAAATCTTCTGCTGGTATTTTAGCATGAAATAAGCAATATATCCTGGGGTTTTTTTACTAGGTTCTCTGACTTTAACTCTCCTCCATAAACGCTCTTCCTCCCTCCTGAGCTAACTTGCTCAGTCCTGCCTGAAAGTCTTTTCTGTTATAAACTCTTTCCCTGGACACTTGCCAGGAGTTCACTGTATCCATGTAAACCGCCTCCAGCAACATTGTTGTGCAGCAGTGAAGAGCCAAACGGTGGTTATTTAGTCCCCAGAGGAAACCAGTTTATAGAGGATGTGCAAATATATCTCATTAAGTCAAGAAAAATACAGTTCGTTTAAGAGCTGCTTGTGTAATGAGGACTAGCAGTGACAGGAACTTGTTTTTCCACTTTGAGCTGCTGAAGATCAGTAGATGGAAATAAGTGTTGTATCACAGAAGGTCAGGCCTTGTTTTGAAAAATCTGTATAAAATACACTAAGCTCACCTCCCTCTCCCTTTGCAGTCAAGGAATTTCCTTAGACTTCAGTTGAGAAAGTATTTTGGGTTCTCAGTGCAAATGCCTATGCACTGTTAGGTAGTTGCATATCTGTCGGCACGTCTGTCCTGCTGCTTTTGGAGACCTGGCTAAAAAACTTGGCTTCCCTTTTGTGTTTCTCTCTGTATGTCTCATCCCAGGGTTCATCCAAGAGGACTACCTGCGAGAGCTGCTGACGACCATGGGAGACAGGTTCACAGATGAAGAGGTGGATGAGCTGTACAGAGAGGCACCCATCGACAAAAAGGGCAATTTCAACTACATCGAGTTCACGCGCATCCTGAAGCACGGAGCAAAAGACAAGGATGACTGAGCAAATTCATGGATACCTGCAGATAGCTGTTTTTTCTTTTCCTCTATTAATTTTATTTCTCAGGATCTCTTTTTTTTTTTTTTTTTTTTTTTTTTTTTTTTTTTTTTTTTCCTTACTGGGACCTTTTGCATAAATTTTTAGCATTCCGGATTTTTACTCTGTGGCTCAGGTGCACCTGCACCTTTGTAAAAAGACTGGAAAGGGGCAGGGAGAGGGGATGGCTTACAGTGATAGAGATTGAGGAACAAAGATCAGGGAGTGTGGAAGCCCAGGTAAAATGTCAGTGCTACTCATCCTAGCTGGCTTAATTTTACATTTTTAATGGTAACTTTTCACATAAACCACTGCTCTGTTAAGTACATTATTAAAATTTCCTTGCTAGAAGTGGACTGTTTATCTAATGATATCTGTAAATACTTTTGCAACTGTATGTAGTTGTGTTGTTACCTGTTTTTGCCTTAAAAATGATGCATAAGTCACTTAAGCATACTGATGTTTGTACTTCAGCAAATCAGTACTTCACCTGCTAATGTAAGGATACACAGCGAAGAAGAAATTCCCATCCTTCAAATTTTATTGTATTGTAGATTAATCATTCTGTCCAAGACTTGCACATTAAACAGTTTAAGTCTTATAGATGTAATTGTGCATGTATTTTAGCACCTCAGTGCCTTCTTTTCTTGACACTGAGGACTATATTAATGCCACTTTTTAGAAACTTATAATGTAAATGCTAGTGTTTTCTTTAAAACAAGATACATGTGGGTAGAGTTGCTTGAGTGATGCTTCTTACCAGATCTATGGGGCTGCCAATATTGCTCTAATTTCATTTCATTGCAACTATTTATTTTTTTCTCTCTTTTATCGTCCTATCTTTTTCTTCAAAGCATGGTGAGAACAGGGCTGGATGAAGCAGGAAGGTGTTCTGCCTCTATCCTTTGGTTTTCTGTCTGAAAATTTTATTCTTGGTTTCCAAATGAAACAATATACAATATATTGTTTAAGAGTTCTGAGAGTGGTGCTTTGGGTGTGTGAGAGAGAGGTATTCCTTTTTGTTCCCTTTCTCATAATTGTATTTTCTAGTTCTTGTGATATGGATTGCAGAGCATATTTGCTACAGTATTCTGAAGCAACTTTGCCTAAATGCTCATGGTTCTGTTTTTTTGATCTTGGGAGGAAGAGTGGTCAAAGCCACTTCTGACACTTTAACGGATTCCGCTGTTAATCCCTTCAGAAGTTACATTACAAAATTAAGGAAATACATTTGGCTGAGAGTGTTTTGCTGTTTCTTGGTAGGCTGCTATTGCGAAACTGAGCTTTTAATAAATGTCATTAGAGGACAGTGATTTAAGCACTGAAGTTCCTACTCTACGTCAGTCCCAGTGAGCTTTGCAAAAGAGTGGCAGCTATGCACACAAAGATGACCTGGTGCTGCTGACAGCAGGCCTGTAAATCTCAAAACCACCGGGGAAAAAGGTTCATAACAGAACCAGAAGAAATCCAAATGCTTCACGGAGGCTTTCTCTAAGCTGATGCGCTTTTTTTACAGAAAAATACCTACGTTTAGAGAGGGCAGATATTACAGCTCGATATTTACCTTGTAAACTATGAGTGAAACCAATTTTGATGCATCTGAAGGAGGCGAAATCCTCTCGCCACCGGTTCTCTTCCTGTCTCGTCCTGTCTCCAGGGCCGCCGGGCTCCTCCCGAAGGGAGCGGGCGGGAGCTACAGACCGTGCCCGGAGCCATCAGCAGGTGGCAGCGCAGCTCCTGGCACTAACGCAGATGAAGAGCGGGCGGCTCTCAATGCAAATGTTACTGGTTTTGTTTTCTTTTCCTGGGTTTTTTAGACTTCGGTTTGGTTTGTTTTGGTTTTAGTCCTGAAGAGCTCGTTTGGTGCAGTAAACACAATGGAAAATACGCTCCGTTCCCACAGAAGCCCCGCTCCTGCCACAACAAGGACGAATGCTGTTGGGATTTTTCACATTGCAACTTTTGCATGCGCTGAATTTTTAGTTCTTTAACCGAATTCATTCATTTCAGAAAAGGGTAAAACGAGGCTTCTGCAAGCCATTGTTACAGGCCTACATGTATAAACACACATATGGCGTATGTTTGGAAAAGATTTGGTTTCAAAAGGATTTATGGCCTTCCTTGTAACTCAAGCCAGAGACACTGCTTGTGCATTTTGTTCCTTGGTATCCCAGTGAGCACTCTTCTTGTTTTGTTAAGATTACCTTTGAAAAGACTACCTCAAATTCAAATTTATATGTTTGCATAACTTTGTTTACATATGAAAGACTAAAACCTGTGATATAAGCTGAACTGCTGAGGCTCAGAGTGAGGCAGCTGGTATTTACCTCCAGCAATAAATGCCAATTGTTAAACCCCAGTGCTAGCTTATGGGCCAGGCCTGTGTTGCTGTATATCAACACCTATATGCCATTTGATCTTGTGATGATAAATTGTAATTCAGTAATACTATTGTTCTTAGCCTTGTCTTTGGGAGAACCTTTTTTTTTTTACTCTCAAGTTTAATGGCATTTAATGCTCTCATAAAAACATGTCAGAGAGAATGATAAAAATGGACTTTGGTGAGTAATTCCAGAGGCCTGGGATATCTCTTGCAAAGAAATTTTAAACCTCTGCTCAGCTCTGATGCAGAGGGTGCCTTAAAGTCTGTGTCTGTCTGGAACCAGTAACACTGGTTTTATAGACTAATTGCAGTTCTTAGTCCTGGCAAAATCAGTCTCAGTAAGAGCCATACAGAATTTTCAAGTGTTCTCACTGAAGTGGGTCAGCAGAATATGAAGGCGTTTGTCGTGGGATGTCTTTCTCCTTTTATTATTAATTCGGTTGTTTTGTAGCTGGGTCACTTGAGTGGAGGGTGGGAACAATGTGGCCTTGAATCCTCTCAGCTAGAAGAGAGAATTAAAAATAGGTCTGCAGCGTTCAAACTGAATGTTAAACCACTGAACAGTTGAATAAGGGAGGATGGAACCATCACAAGCAGCTGTGTTTCTTATTGTGCCTTTGTTTGTTGTTTTGGGGGTGTTTTTTTGGTTGTTTTTGTTTGTAGTTTTTTAGTTTGTGTTTTGGGGTTTTTTTGGTTGGTTGTTTTTTGTTGTCGTTATTTTGTTTTGGGATTTTTTGTTTTGATTTAGTTTTGACAAATAAAGGAGCTTAGGAGTGATCCCAGCAGAAGAGAACAAAAAGGGAACAATTCTACCTGAAGACTTCTTCCTGCTCTTCAAGATGAAGTTCCCAAAAACTGTGACTCACAAGTGGGGCAGGGATGCTTGTTTCCTGTGGTTGCAGAGGCAACAGACCTGAACCCTAAATGAGTTTTAGCTTATAAACCGTTTCCTCTCCAGGACTGTTTGTGAGAAGCAGTGCCTCACCAGGGAACTGTCTCGCACATCCTGTATCTGGCTTAACACCCCCCACGCAAACTCCTGTCAGTGTAGGTAATAACTTGTAAAGGTTCTCACCGCCTTTACTCTGATTGAGTGTCATTCGCTGTAAGCTGCTGTGGCTCAGCACCTGATTATTCATGAGCACCTCAGCTGTCTCTGTACCGGGGCAGTCTCATTTTGTGAGCTGTACTGTCCCTACTTGTGCATTTCACCCCTAACTCCTGTAGAAAGGGCAGTGGTGGCCCTTACTTCCCCTTCAGTGTTTCTTGTTGATGAGATTCAGCAGATCCTTATTCAATACACTTATTTTAATAGTTACTAATTTCAGAGCCTAACTCCCCCGGACAGGGAGAGAGCGTCTGTCAGTCTGGCAAGCATGCCTCACTGCGAAGAGTAATAATGATGTCAAGCATCCTTCTCTGCCATCCAGATATCAAGTAACAGGTATTTAATACAGCAACACCTAAATGTCAAATAGAACGGTGCTTGATCTAAAAACTGTGAGAATCTTAAGAGAATTCCTGTCACCAGGGTGGTAGTATCTAAATCCTAGGCACTTGGTCTGACCTTTGCAGATGGTTTCCTAGCGGCAGGCAAGGCTCTGACTGCTATTCAAATAACCTTAGCTAACTGCTGACTCATCTGGAGTTCCACTCAGTGCATCCCACAGCTTAAGTATAAAAATTGTCTCAGTAGCACTCATTAATTGTGAAAGGCAAACCTAACTAGAATTCCTATGTAATCGTCATGGGATCAGAAGTGTCATGTAAACTGAGTATTTAAAAATATAAAAAAGCATTCACAGGACTTTAATATGCATGCATACCAGTCCCGGCAGGCTTCTTTCACTGAGTAGGTAAGACTTGCAAATTAAGGATACTTGCAGCTGGAAACTTCCTTTTCAAATAAATGCAGGTCACTGTGACATTGGAAATGGTTGCAAAAAGCTACAGTGAGACCACAATTATGGCATGCTGCTCCTCCCACAAGGATACACAAGATTTCCTAGGAAATCTGCTCAGCTCCATGCCCCACAGCTCTAGCATGCTTCAAAGCTATGGGTCTGGAGTTACTTAAAAGGAATGCTGACAAGTTTCATGTTAGGAAGATAAGCTCATGAACTTTGTGATACATTTTTGGAAGAGAATTAAATGGTACAAAAATACTTGTAGCTAGTGCTTGACTGTTTTTTTGTTGTTGTCAGAGGTTTTTTGTTGGTTTGTTTTGGGTTTTTTTACAGACTCAGGGATAAGGTAATGTAGTTTTTTTAGAAACTGGGATATATGTTGTGCAAAACACAAGTTACAGCACTATGATTGCTATTCTGTTAGCAAAGGGGAACTTGGCCGTGAATCTAAACTCATTTACTTTGCCTGCCCTTCTTATCTGCTAATTAATAAAAAGGTAGCAATATAATTTTCAATTGTCAGAACATTTCTTTCAGACTTCGATTTTTTTTTTTTTAACTAAATGAACAGAATCTTGTAAAAACTAACAATAGCTCGGTTTTCTGATGTAATGAGCCTAGACATACAAACTGCTGTTACTGGTGCTTTTTAC
This sequence comes from Serilophus lunatus, assembly GCA_013399895.1. Classification (NCBI taxonomy): domain Eukaryota; kingdom Metazoa; phylum Chordata; class Aves; order Passeriformes; family Eurylaimidae; genus Serilophus; species Serilophus lunatus. The sequence goes on from VXBA01005357.1 coordinate 50,204, forward strand.
AGATCCACCTATTCCACAGCCTCTTTGCCCCGGGGAAGGTCTACCAAATGCAGACCTAAGACGAAGGAGGACTCTTCAAAGTTGTTAAAAAGGTTGAGTAAGGAATACACTGCAAAAGTGCAGAACTCTGACTCTGTCACTTGAAGACGATAAGGGGCTACCTGAACCCACAAAGAGGTGGATAAACTGTTGGCATGAAATGCTAGCTGCAACTATACAATAAGCAGAACATTCTCCGTCCCCCCTTTTCGCTCCACCTTCCCGCCCCCCTCCTAAAAACAGCTAACACCTAATTTGGAAACCAGTTGCAATGTAGATTGCACAGCAATCAGAAGACAGCGACGAGACTTGTTGGAAGTATTTGGCTTCCCTCTGTTACTGTTGCAAAGCATGCAACCTGCTGCCCCTGAAATTTTCTACCCCAAACTCTGGACACAGATTTTGGGTCACTGAGTAGCCATCTAAACTAATGAATATTAACATGACAGAAAGAGAAGATAAGGGCTGAGGCATTCAAGTATTTCCTGATGCAGCTGATCAGGGATATATATCTCTCTAATTGAGATTCCAGTAGTCAGCCTTCCCTAGAGGCTGGACACCAATGCCTAGTCAACAATTTATGCAGCCCCATACTTTGGCAGACGACAGCAGCTTGTTTTCCAGTGTTCCATTTCCTATTTGATGTTTGACTCTCTCTCCTTCCCTCCTATCCTTTATGCAAGCATTTAAATGCCTTCCACATGTCAGGGACCTACACCTACCCCTTCTATTGCAAGCCTTACACACGCTGAAGGGTTAAGACATTCAAGCAAGAAAGACATTCCTTCTCCTACTTTGTGTACCGCACCTTGGGCTTCACATTGAGATAAGATTCAAAGCAGCTAACAAATTGTAAAACAGGCTTTGCTAATTTTGATGAGCAAAAATTCAAGCACCTCCAGGACTGAAGAGTATTTAAGTGGCAGCTTTGAAAATGCTGATAAGTATTTAAATGGGATGGCAGCACCTCAGACATTTCAGGCTCTTGCGTGAAGGTGCAGATCAGATTCTTGTGCAGAACTCTGGATGCACAACACGTGACAGAACTGTCATCAGAGGTGAGTGTGCTAGGAGAAGAAGAGACCGTTTGGGTTGATGCTCTTACCAGTGATGCCTGGAAGATCTTAGCCTATGCCAGGTTTTCAGGGCTGATAATGATGCCTTTTCCACCACTGATCTCAAGAATTGCTATGAAAGAGCAAGTAGCAAACAAAGGAGTGATGGCTGCTTATTTTCACACTTCTTTTGCCGCTGGAAGAGTATTTTACACCTAGGTGATTGACTGGATTATTCTTACCCAGGGCAGATTTAGTCCTCACACACACCCTTTGCAGGAATCTTTTTGTTACCTACTGGTGGTTTTTAAAGTGACTACAAAGGCAAGGAAAACATTTCGAAGATGCTGTTACTATGGACAGGTTAGGGTATGTATATTTTAGTTATTTCTTCTCTTTCCAATCACTCCATGCCTCCCTTAAGCCTATTTACAGATTGTGCTTCTACAGACAAATTGTACTGAATTCAGTGAGGCTAAAAGTAATTCAGTAATGGCTAAAAAGGCCATTACAGCAACATCATGCAAGTTTCCAGTATTTACTTTTACTTGCCAACACATAATTCTGGCTCCTTTCTTGACTCTGCTATTCCTAGCTTTGGGGCATGGGGGAGGGGGGATATTCTTTTTTTGTTGGTTTGTTTGGTTGTTTTTTTTTAAGGTACAGCTTGCTTCAGCTTCAGCCTCTAATGACTGTTACATTAATGACTTCCCTATACAGTGGCATTTGAAATTTTCATTTGTCGGATTCCCTCGTATTTATCTGCTATATGCTGCTGATGTCAGATATCTGTGACATGTTCTTACATGATCCACAAAGGTTCATTTCAAGCTTTTTTTCCCAAAAGCCATGGAAAAGAAGCACTGTATAAAATCTGGTTAGAACGGAATTTGGTTTGGGGTAGGGGATGAGAAGTTTTATCCCCGGAAATAAAAGCAATGTGGCGTGAAAGTGTTTGTAATATGGGTTTCTTTTAATGAATCTTAGCCACTTAGTTGACTGAAGACATTAAATTTTTCTTTCTCTAAAGTAATTAACTTTCAACATAGAAAATTAAATTGCTTAAGATTATTACACAGCTATCTTAACAATACTTCTAGTGTCTTGTTGCTTTTATTGCTTTTTTGCCCCTGGAATTTTATATGTAATCATTCAGACACTGTGAGACATATTGATTAAATAATTTGGGGCCCTTGCACAATACAATCTTGTTTTATATAATCTTATGTAATATGTTGTTACTGTAGCCAAGTATTGACTAACAACAAAGTTAAGAGAGAAACTTTGGGTAGTGTCAGTGTGGTGGTTTAGCACCACTGTTTTAACTAGGGGCACACTCAACACTGATGAGAAGACTGAACAGAATTTAAACAACAGGGAGACAGTTTATTTGTCTGGAGCTCAACCAAAGAAAAGAAAAGTTTAAGGGAACTCCAGACTTAACACAGAGTTACACCCGACAAAGAACCATGCAAAAAGGAAAAGGGAAAAGAGGGAATAAGGGAACTGCTTTTCCAAGGCCAGGCAGGCTGGCCAAAGAGAATCAGTGGGAAGGGAAAGCTGCTCCTCTTCTCTCTCTCTGGTGGTAGTAACTCCCAGCCCTTGAAGTCTCTGCAAAACACAACACAGTGAAAAGTCCCCCCCCCAACCCAGGGACACTATTTGGGGAAGCTTTCCACCTGCAGTGGTGCTGGCTTGGCTCTGACACCGATGGAGGTGGGCAGAGTCAAGCCGCGGGGCCTGGGAGTCAGAGGAGAGGGGCCGTGCTGCCGCTCCCCAGCTCGTCGGAAGCCAAAGAGAGCAAACTTCCGTTTCTTCAGGCTTTTAAGCTCTCCAAGTCTCACGCGAATCTCGCCGTCTTCTTCCTGGCTTCGCCTCTTTGGATTGGCCAGCGGTCTGGGCTCCACCTCTCCTTCCGAGAGCTTCGGCTCCAGCAAAATGGCGGTTCCCGCCAAAATCACGAGCGTGCCGCTTCCTGGCGCCATGTTTTTTACCAGCCG
>VXBA01005357.1:53989-87137 GCA_013399895.1 Serilophus lunatus
CCCCTCCCTCTAAGAACCCCCCAACACCTTCCCTCCAGTGGACCCAGCACCCCCCCCGCCTCCCTCTCCCAAACCCCCACAGTCAGTCTGTCAGAAAAAGTTTGGACTCCTAAAATAAGCTCTATCTTGTATAGATCTTATATATATAAGAAAAAAAAAAGACTTCTGAGTTGACTTTAGTATTAGGCTGAGCATATTCCCTCTTACTATACTGGAAAAGCTTTCTGAAGAGCAACTTCTATGTCGATGCTCTGAGGGCTCCAGAGCGGTGAGCAGGTCTCTCTCTGCGTTTGTACAATTTGTAGCAAAATGGGGGTTGGGGGGGTGTGCATGTGAAAATATAATTTCTTAAAGGCACTTCCATAATAAAAGTAATAAGTACCTTTTCAGTAGATATGACACAAGCTATATTTAAGCAGCTTCCACTGGGCCCTCTCTAATTCATTGGAACATTTTCACATCAGGCTTTGGCTAGGCTGGTTTAGCAGCTTTCTGCTAGCAATGTTGTAGATACAACTGGCAACCAAAATATTTCAAGGCTGCCTCATCTTTTCCTATCCCCCTAACAACAAAAGGAGACAATTGGACCTTGTTTGCTAACTACATGTTGTGCTTTATCTTGCATTTTGGCTTATGTTGTCATCAACTTGTTAATCATCATTCTGTGACACTGTCTGCACAGCTCCCCCATGCAGGTCTTGGCTTTGTTACATGAGCATGGTGTAACAAAAGAACAAACACAAGCATTGGCACCTGTCAGTAACTGTTGTTTAGAGGGAAGTCGTTCCTTTTGCCAGCCAGTGAAACATCAGAACTCCAGGGCACTAAATAAATGCTATTATCCATCAACTGGGCACCATATGGTCTCTGTGCTCTGATTGTAGCCAAGCCATAGCCTTCCAAACAGTCAAGTAAGAGCTAGCTTCAGCCTCAGTAGCTATCTGCTTTTAGCAGCAGTAAGGATGCTGTGAAGAGAATCAGGGAAAACCTTTCATAAAATACCAGAAGGATTCTCTTGTCTCATAGAAGTGTTGAATTTTCTGCTGACCCTTCCAGGCATGGATGAATAAGTAATCTAGCTGTTTAATACCAAAACTGTGGCTTAAATGACATCATCTGAACTGATTTGACCTGATCTCATCTCATCTCATCTCGATCTCATGCAGGTTCTACTATGGCTTCCAAAAGAAGTTCATCCTACAGTGGAGTTTTGCTTTGGCACCATGCTTGAATGGAGAGAACTGACATGTGCGTAGCTGGAGGTGACTGGGTTAAATGTGTCAGTGCATGGAAGGTTGAGCGGAGAGAAAGAGGAAATGAGAACTGAATCAATTCCTAGAGCAGCACAGATTAGTGAGCTACCAAGTGCCCTTAGAGAAGTTCCCAAGGAGCCTCACATTTAACCCAGGTAATTATAGCTGCAGGTGGCTATAAGCATGAATCATGTAGATGAAAGTAGTGCTGAAGTCCCAGCAAGACTGGCTTTATAAGCCGAGGAACTTGGTCCAACTACTAGTCCACTGTTTTGGTTTTTTTTTACTGCCAAGACACCCTTAATCCTTGCACTAACAGATACCCAGAATGCTGTTGCCATTTAGAACCGGGAACGGCACAAGCTGTATTGGCCAAACCTTAGCCTACATCCATATAAGTAAATCTAGTACACATGCAAGTTTGACAGGAAAATTTTGGCTCTGTGCCCGCAACTCACTTTTTAACAAGTGAAGATCTGTTTCCATCCTAAAGTGTTTGAAAGACACTTCTGTTTTTGAGAACATGAGATAGCTACAGTAACAGATGACTTCATCATCTACCAATGATGTCTAGTAAGCTTCTCATACAGGTTTTGCAAAGGAATTTAAAACTTTCATGTTTCATAGTGAACTTAGGCTTCAAACTCTTAACAGAGGGAACTGTACTTGTCTTATCTGCTTACATGCCTGATTGTCTGGAGTGATTAATTTACCTTTTTTTTTTTTTCTAGAAGAGTCATAACACATCTAATGTTCTTAGCTGAGCTGAACACCTTCTTTGTTATTTCCAACCTAAAGCCACATTTGGTGTCGAATGTGATGATATCTTTGTGCCTACGTTGTATCCTGCTCCTTCACAGCCTGAATCCAGCAATATGCTGAACATGTTTAGCAGGGCTGGACAACATGGAGTTAAGCACAAGCTCAGTGGCATCTCACACAGAATCACAGCTGATGAGATTCATACCTTTTGCACCTCAGCTTAACATCTAGAACTTACATATGGCAAGTAGAGACCTGGGTGCAATTTCCTTTTCTACCTAAGAAGGCTCAAGAATCTTACAGCAGAAGCTGTTCTGCAATGAGACCTTTTTCTACTCCTCCTGTAGAATCTGGACTTTTAAAGGAGGGTTGGATTCACAGGAGGACAAGGGAAGACAGAAGGGGACAGCATATGTGCCAGGATCTGTAACTCAGAAGTTTCTGAAGCACTTGGGCTTCACTGTGAGGCACAACTCGTTCTGTGCATTTTCTTTAGAGCAAAAGATTCCTTGTAAGAAGCCAAGCCTGCATTCTCTCCTAGGCAGTGTCCTCATTGAACTGTAAATTGGGTTCAGAATTATATTCTTTTTTCCACTTTGTTTTCTACTTTGTATATACCCTTTTTCTCCAATTAAGACAGTTCCCTTCCTAGTATGATGGTTGACACTGATCTGATTTTTCCATGTAAAAATGTATGCAAACTGGGTGTTGGGAATTCATATGCTGCATTAGTCATTGTGGCAATTCCTAACATAAAGACTGAGCTATTCAGGATTATTGCATTTTAAATATGTCCTACTTCAAGAAATACATTTTTCTCATTTGTGAGGGTCTGGTGTACAAACAGATGTCAATGATGGGATGCCATCCAGAGGGACCTTGACAGGGTTGGGAGGTGGGTCTGTATAAACCTCAAGAAGTTCAACAAGGCCAAGTGCAGGGGAACATCTCTTAAGAAGACAGACTAAGAGGGCTGGTGTTGTTCAGCCTGGAAAAGAGAAGTCTCTAGGGAAACCTCACTGCAGTTTTCCAGTACCTAAAGAGGGCCTACAGGAAAACCAGAGAGGAACTTTTTACAAGTGCATGTAGTGATAGGACAAGGGGGAATGGCTTAACTGAAAGACAGCAGTTTAGACAAGATATTAGGATGAAATTCTTTATTGTGAGGGTGGTAATACACTGTAACAGGTTGCCCAAAGAAGTCCCATCCCTGAAAGTGTTCAAAGCCAGATTGAGCAACCTGGTCTAATGGGAGGTTTGCCTGCCCAGGGTAGGAGGCTTGGAACTAGATGATCTTTAAGATTCTTTCCAACCAAACCCTATTGTGATATCAAAAATTCCTCCACCATGGCAGGATCACAGGGCAAATCCAGACTTACCATTCCTAGTATAACACCATCAATGCACAGCTCTTATGCATTCTCTGCCTTGACCTGCTCCCTCTTCAAACAGTCTTTAAATGTTCAATGGAAAGATGGCCAAAGTCCTATACAGCAGGTACAGCCTAGATCTATGACATGTGAGAAGTTGTGGACGAGCTCCTCGGATTCCTACAAAGGTCTTCAGTGCCAAAGCACCTGAAGCAACATTTTAAACCTAATTTAGAGGATTAGCATCTGTCAAGACTAAGTAACTGTAAAAAGTTGGGCAAGAGAGGGCGGTACATAAGAATTTACCAAATCTGTGCTACACATTATGCCTGCTTCTGCTCAGGTTTCTGCCCAACCCCACCCTCAGACACTATTGCTGTCATTTTTTAGCAGTCTTGTCTCTCTCAGCAGAGCTATTTTGCCCCAGCCCAAGCATACCAACACACAAGACTCCATGTCTTTAAGTAATGCAGCTTTCCATGTATGGGTTTTCCCTGCCCTCAACTCCTCAGCCAGAGTGTCTCTCTGGTAAAGGACTAGTCTAGGAGAGGGGTATTTTCAATACACTCCCATTGTCTCAGCTTACCATAATGGAGAATGATAGGATGATGGCCAAGCCCTGTAGGGAAAGGGATGCATAAATGCCTGCATGAGTGAAGTCATGCATTCACCCTGTCCCATTTTTTTCAAGATGTGGTGCTTATGGTTTGCAACATTACAGTAGGTTGTGTAGCTCCCTCTGTCAATGTTTTTACAGTGTACTGCGTGAGAATTCATCTATCCCACCCAGATCCTGGCAGAAGTAGCATGGGTACAGCAAGTCATAAAAGTGAACTCGCTCTGGCTCCACATTTGTGGTACCATTAGTGACAAGGCATTGATCCAGTGGCATTGAGCCTATTCCACACTCCAGATTGGTCCACCTTCAGCTGTCAGCCCTTAGCATATCTACTGCATCCCAACACATCCTGCTCTTAGCCTTGGTGCTATGCAAGTCAGCACATTCCCCTTCCCCTGGCACACTTCTGCACAAGCCTGCCTCTTCTTAGCTTTCCAAGACAATTTCATTGATGTCAGCCTGTGCCACACTCCACGCCTTTCTAGTCCCAGTTTTTATCTAAACTCTCTGAATCCACAGACTGGCACAAGACAATCTGTTCTCAGCTCCTGATCCAGTCCAAGCAGTTGGAATATACCCAGCTGAAAATACTTTTCAGTGCAAGCTGACATAGAATCATCAAATTACTAAGGTTAAAAGAGACCACTAAGATCATCAGATCCAACCATTAACTCTGCACTGCCATATTCACCATGTCCCAGAGTGCCACACTCACAGGTTTTTGAACACTTCCATGGATGGTAATTCTACCACTTCCCTGGGCAGCCTATCCAATGCCTGACCACCCTTTTAGTGAAGAATTTTTTCCTAATATCCAATCAAAGCCTCTCCTGGCACAACTTGAGGCTCCGTCCTCTTGTCCTATCTTGCTACAGAACCACAGAATTAACAAGGTTGAAAGAGACCACTAAGATCATCAAGTCCAACCTATTACCTAAAATCCCATCCATTAAACCATGGCACTAAGCATCATCCAGTTTCTTCTCAAACACATCCAGGGATGGTGACTCTACCATCACTCAGGGCAGACCATTACAATGCGAAATCACTCCTTCTGTGAATTTTTTTTCCTAACATCCAGCCTAAACTTCCCCTGACACAGCTTGAGACTGTGTCCTCTCGTCCTTTTCCTGGAAAAAAGGCTGACCCTCATCTTGCTACAACCTACTTTCAGGTAGTTGTAGAGAGCAATGAAGTCTCTCCTTGAGCCTCCTTTTAGTGATTGCAGAGGAGAAAGGATTAGAACCAAGCGTCATGGTCTGATACAACACATCTGTGCTTCCATGAAAAAGAAGTTATGGTACAAAAAGGGAATCATTATGGACTCAGGGAAGCAATTACCCTAACAGGTAAGATGTCTGCATAATTAGTACATAAGCAATAATTAATACACAAGGCAGTATCAATTCAAGAACACATGAAAACTATCAAAACAAAGAAAAACATTAGTAATAGTATACCATGGTTTAGGAATGGTATTCCTGCTAAAATCAGGTTCTGCTTCCCCTCTCACCTCCAACTGGAGGCATGAAAGAACAATTTGACATAAGAACAATTTACTGGAAACAGCAACGAGACAAGAAAACAAAGTGTAACAGCAACAATACTAATAACAAAAGGTATAAGAAAAGAAATTAGGGAAAAAAAATCCCCAATGATAGACAATACCAGATGGCTCCTTCTGCCATGTTTTGTTGACTGGAAGGAATCCCTTCTCCTGGAAGAGAGTTCCTTTCCCCTGCCCTCGGCAATGATGTGAGGTGGTGTAGAATAACCTGCAGAATAACCCTCCTGGCTGCTGCAAAAAAAGTAACCCTGTACTGTTCAGAAACAGCACAGAGTGCTATTAATTATCTACAGTGAAATATTAATAAAAGTTAAAACTAGTTTCAACTGTATTTGGCGAAAACCCTAAAAAGATGAAAAAAAACGTGCTTTCATGAGTTGCTTGCTGTAAAGACAGCTTTAGAGATTCAACAGGAAGCAGTTGGACTGTCAACATGAAAGGCACAACTGATCGAGGAAAGTGCAGAGGGGTTCCTGCCACAGAGTCAGCTCCAGAATTTTGAGCGATGGGCAATAATAGCGATGACAGAGCCCAGACCAAAGGCTGTGCAGTGGTTCCTTAAGTGAAGGCATGAGTCAGAAAGAGGCAAACTAGTAATAGTAGAAATTTGTGGGGTGTTTTTGATGGAAGAAGAGAATTTAATAAAAAGATCAAAGATCTTTGCATGTGGCTCAGGAATAAGGCTAAACGGGAATGACAAGTTGAGTGGAGAGATGTTACTGGTATCGAAAAGAGAATTGGGATTATTAGTGTCTTTTGTTAGCAGTAAATGACAGAAATTAGTGTGCTGCTGAGAGCAGTGGAGAGTAGTGTGACATCAGTATATCTGACAGATGAGGGAAGTTATTATCTTCATATTTTTGACTTGAGAATCCCAAATCACTTTATGCTGTGGTACTCTGAGATGTGGAGGAAGTTCCTCATCTTGAAAGGATATACCAATAGGCTAAGCATAATGTACAATGGCTTGTGAAAGACAAAGGTCAGCAAGCAATTGAACAAAATGGTGACATCTGGCTGAAATAGGAACAGTATGTCCACAAATGCACTGGCTGTCCATTTTTTGAGTGGTGAGACGATGGAAAAACATACAGAACAAAGGTGAGCCCAAGAACAATTTTGAGAGACAAGCATGATAGTCATTCCCAGTGAGGGCAAGAACAGAACTGACTGTATTGGAGAGTAATCAGACTGAGACACAAGAAACCACAAAGGAAAATTCAGATTAAACCACATATCATTCCTTCTGATTTGCTTCATCAAGAAGTTTACGTAATATTTCATGTGGAAATCAAGAGTTTGTATTTATTCCACTCCTCTATGGTGAGCTTTAGCAAGGTAAACCCAGAACACTGACAGCTATTTTAAAGAAAACAACCTAAACTTCCTGGAAACCAGAAGTTTTGCTATCCACAAATACAGCACAATCCATTCTGATGCGTATACAACTAACATGCACAAAAAATAAAGTAAGACTATCAAGTTAAAATTTTATTGTCTTTTGTGCCTTGCTTTCTGTGTCCTGCTTTTTCTACCTAGAAAATAGATGTATAGATCAAGATTCCTCTTTTCCCTCTAATGAGGACTGTCCTTGTGTGTCTCAGGACAGAGAATGGAGGCTAGCAGAGCTAAAGGCAAAGATGTGTAGGGAAGGAGGGCATTATCGACCAAAGGGTGCCAGCAAATGAAGAGAGAGTGGGATAGATTGAAGAACATCTCATGGAGCTCACAAGAGGCAACAGCCATGATCAGCATGTTGCACATGGACACAGGTCCAGGAGAGGGAGCAAGCAAGCACAGTACGTGGACTGTGGCCAGGGCAGGTGTGTTAGGAACCAGCGACAAACTCCTGCAACTGGTGAGAGAAGGTGACAGACATACCTGGTAGGGATGGCACTTCTCCGTTTCTATTTTTTTCTCTCTTTGCCTCTTGAATTTTTTGAAGCAGTATGTCATCCTTACTCAAGTAGGTTCATTCTTACCCTGGAAGTGGCTCTACAGATTTCAATTCAGGTGTTACCTGTATGTACGCAAACGTCATACAGAGCAGTTAAAGGTAAAAGTGCGACCTCAAACAGGAACAATAAATACTTTGTACCCCAAATAGTTTCCTGGATATAGGTTTTATTGAGAAAGGCTGTGTGGCAACATCATGACATGACTAAGGCCAGGACTTTGGGTTGGTTAGCACTGTGTTGTTACCTTGCTTGGGCTTTCAGAGGCAGAGAGACCAATACTGTCAGTAAGGTCCTACAGCAGCTATATTCACAAAATACAAAACCAAGTCCAGGAAACAGTAGTTCTGAGGTGGCACCAGGATGTGAACCAGGTACTGCCTGTCAGCATTCTGTGTACAGAGGACCTGACACAGTGGGGCTTCAATAGAATTCCTCTTCTCTCCTTAGTGGTTGAAAATACTGGACTCCTGTGGGCTCTGTCAACTCTCTGCTCTATTCTACATTCCAAATAAGAAGATGAATCATCCTGAGAGAAAGTTAGTTATGTAGGCTGCTACTGATGTCCTTCAGAGGAGGGACAAAAGCTAAAAAAACACATAGAAGCTGAAATTAAAATTGAGGAGTTTCTGTCTAGGTGCCCTCTGGAAGTCATAGTAATCTTTCTGATTAGAAAAAAAAAATAAAATTCAATTTACATTGAAATTTGGCTAGAAGAGAGAAAAAACTTATTTTATGATGAATGTAGTTTGGATTATTCTTTAAAAGTTTAGCTGAGTGGAAGAGTAGCAGCAAAATAGTTTGCTGTTTAAGCTATCCCCTATAAACTTAAAATAAAACCTTTTTGCTTAGCCAAATATTAAAATGACATTTCCCTATGAGTTTGGCCATCTCACAGAGCTGCTTTCTCTTTATTAAGAAAACTTTTGACTTGTGCATTAAAAATATGATGGGTAAAAATTATCTTGATCAGTCATTCATGGATCGTGTCCTCTTGTTTAGTCAGATATTAACCTCATCTCTTTTCCTTTTCTCACTACAGCCATTATTTTAACAACAGACTTGCATTTAATGCTACAGGAACTCTTTAATGGTGACTGATAAATGTGAACAGAGATAGAAAAGTTATTTTTGTGTGAAATTATTGCACAGCACTATTGCAACAGCAAGCACTCTTTGTTAGAATATGTCAGCAAAAGCCATATAGGTGAAATTATTTGCAGATCTCCATTTTAAACTCCAACTTCACATACTTGAGACAACCCATTTGTGGTCAGAGTTCAAAGAAAAAAGATTTCTCTTCCTTTTTTAAAAAAATTAGTTCTATGTCAGACTGAAAATATTTGACTGTAGTCAGGGTTCCTGATGTTCTTTAATCTGTGGATGTTGTGGTTGACTGGCTGGACAGAACTGTAGAATACCTTGTATTCTGGTGAAGATCTCTTAACTTTATAAAAAGGATTGGCAAAATGGAGATCCAAATACTGGATCTGGACTGTTCCCATTTGGTCAGGATATGAGCAAAGAGTTTTTCCTTTTTATTTATCCTTATCCTGAGAGTTGGGTTTCTTAGTCATTCGCTTATACAGGCACCATGAAAAACATGTTACTTACCAAATCACTCTGACTCACTAAGTCCCTTCAGTTCAAGGCCTCATCTATTATATATCTGACCAATCACACTGGGGTCCTATTTCATGGCATAGCTAAAAGCTCCTCCTCTTTCACTACAAGTCACAACCATGGCAACAATCCAGCTGCAAGATTCAGCAAACTGGCGCTCCTGATCAAATTAACATGATCTTAGAGCTATGAGTACATACTTGCATCTCCAAGCCAGAGAGAATAATGTACAAGGTAAATATTAATGTTGTAGGATGCACTTTACAGCAGAGGTCAAGGTACTGAACACAGGATTTACTTCTCTTTCCACAGACCCTAATTTAAAAACTTAAAAGTACCAAGGTAATCTTCAATGCTTTCAGCACTTCAGGGCAAAACTTTAATATATTACACTGACAGTCTACTAAACTGGCGTTCTGAACCTGGCCGTACACTCCTTCCACAACCTTTATTTAAAGGTTTTTCATCAAAATCCTGTTGGTGGTGGATAGATAATTATTTTTTTTTAATGAGATCAGGGTTCTTTAATAAAACCAAAGTTTTTTCACATATTGAAAATTAAATGAGCCACATCAAATTTCTGACTTCAGAAACACACTTGATTAAACAGGAATCTGTATATTGTGATTGCCACTCTTATGGAAGCATAAAACCATAGAATGGCTTGGGTGTGAAGGGATTTTTGAAGGTAGAATAATAGAAAAGTTAAGATTGGAAAAAACCTTTACAGTCATCAAGTCCAACCGTCAACCTAGTACCACCACCATGTTCACCATTAAACCATGTCCTCAAGTGCCACATCCGTATGTTTTCTGAACACTTCAGGGATGGTGACTCCACCACTTCCCTGGGCAGTCTGTTCCAATGCTTTACAATTATTTCCATGAAAATAATTCTTTCTATTGTCTAATATAAACCTCCACATGTCATCTAGTCCAAGCCCCTGTAATGAGCAGGGACATCTTCAACCTTCTCATCTGAGCATGCCCTGCACCCACTATACCAGGACACACTAAATCAGAAGTCCTCTTCTGTGTGGAACCTGAGCTCTCCTTCGGTGTTGATCCATGGACCTGCTGGCATAGTTTTCATATTGCCTGAACTACCTTCCCTTCCATATTCAGATAAGGTACAGTGCTCACAAGCTTCACCTGAGTACATAAAAGGGAACTCAAGAGAACCAAGTTCTTAAATCTGTTGCAATGCCATGGGACAGGACTTATCCCATAACCTGCTGATGAGGTTGCTTTCACTGGTGGAGCTGTGTGTGCTGGGAAGAGGGGACGTACATTTCAAATGGGGTGCTGCTGAATTTATTGCTTTGGCTGCTCCAGTAGGACCTCCTACATCATCATTGCACGCAAAACATCCCACCAGCGACAGTAAGAACTTTCGCACTCTCCAGGACAAACACCCAGTGTAGGTCTGTAGACCAGAGTCATATGTCTATAAGACTCATCAAGCTTACATGGTGCCAGCAGTCCGGGCCCCTGTTATTCTCTCTCTGCTCTGGAGGTGAGGAAAATTCTCCTTGTTGAGATGCATCTGTGCTTTGCCCTTCTCAGAGAGCAGAAACCAATGACAAGACCATGATCTAGTGTGGCAAATGAAGGTGAAGCCCTGGCTAGGAAGGCTTCTCCCAGACCTGCACCCTCCACCATGTGGTACAGACCCTCCTTTAGCCAGGCTGTATGTGAGGTGTTCCCAGGAGGCTGTCATGGCTCTAGTCAGCCACAGACCTCTCTCCAGTTCTGCTGAGCTGGGGTGGAACACTGTAAGGTTTTGACTTGCATGCAAAAGGTTTGCTGACAGTTTGTGACAGTTTCATCCCCCTTTCCCCAAATATCTTCCCCAGGAACACCCAACCTTGCTGCCTACCTCCAGGAAAGCTACCCCTGCTCAGAGGCAGTGATACTGAGGCCCCTCCCAAAGACTACAGTTGCAGACATGATCCCTGCCTGCACATACTGCAAAGCGAGGATGCTGTAGGGCTGTTTGAAGGTTTAACTGAAAGTTGTCTTGTCTTTGCCTTGCAACTGAGATGACTGACGTACTACAGCAGTTTCCACAGTGCCACTGCTCAAGAGTGCCGTGAGAAGGAATTAATATGCACAAACATATCAAGGAGAAACATTCAGTGCCTCCCCAGAAACATAACTGAACTGATTTGTTTTTATCCTAATCCAGTCCTAACTCTGCTGTTGCTGAGACAAGGAAAAAGACTCCCAAACTCAGGTCATTAAATCAGGTCTAAATATCAACCATACTTTTTTTGAAACACCTGTGGAAAAAAGACAAGTAGAGAAAGCATGCAGTATTTGTCAGTATAAACGGAAATAAACATTGAAAAGAGAATTGTGGAAAAATACATTATACTTACTATGGTTTAGGCCACATCCTGATTTCACATCCTAATTTAATTCAGCACATCTGAAACAATACCACTAAATCCACTTTGCATTTACCCCATGTAACTGCGCTAATGAACACCTGGAATAAAATTGAACTAGATGTTAAATTAATAGTTAGGCTTAGTAGAATAGATAAAAGTATAATCTTGAAAGCTTCTTTCCCTTCCTTCATGTCACACTGTGCTAAACGTATCCAGACAATGAAACTATCGCAGAGTTGGGCAATTCCTCAGCTACAGGAACATAGTTTTCAGAGGCATCAAAGGTTTGTGCTTTGAATCTTTTGGGCGTTTCTTATTTAGTAGCACATTGAATTGTAGCAGCTGTTTTTTCTCTAGAGAGTTCTGTGCAGCCCGAGGATCTGTCAGGTTATATTGCTCTATGTAGCAAGAAAGTACTCCCTGGTGGTTTTTCTCCAAAAAAGTTGCTCGGCTTCCTACTACCTGCCAAGACTGGAATAAAGCAATTGCTTTACCAAGCTTATGTCCGTGGTGCAAAGTCTATATATTTCCCTGACTTTCAGACTCTGTGAAAATGCTACTGAAAGCAAAAAAAGCCAACTGTTAAATCCTTCCTTCTGGAGAGGAGAGGGTAGGGTGGTATCCCTCAGGTTTACTATGATTATATCTATAGTTGAAATGCACTCTTTTTTTTCTAGTCACATTTTTAAATGAGCCACAAAGCATCTAGGAGCAAATAATAAGTGTATCTTTCTCAGGAACAAGAACCTAAAAATCTAAAACTAATGATTTAGATCTGTTTATTCCCTAAGAAACTGAAATACTTTAATGAATGCTTAAGGACCACTTTACTTTTTTCAGTTTCCGTTCAAAAATGACAATACTGGGACACACATAAATAATCCCTTCCTGTATCACTAATAACATCTAAACACAAAGAGAAGTCACAACATCAACTGATACTAGATGACTAACACCACTATAAGCACTATGGATTTCTGAAAAAGCTGCTTTCTAACTCTGCATGTAGGTACATTTTCATGATTTGATGTCTGCAAACCTACTCTAGCATTACTCCATAGGTAATGCCACTGACTAAAGCAAACTCCTGAAGTCTCAAAGCAGAAACCTTCAGCCAGGCTCTCCCTCCAACATGTTCACCAGGACAACTGGAGCCTGCAGGATAGCTTTGAACATCGCTAAGCTATACACAGCACTCACAAAAGCCAATCCAAGACTCATTTTGCCTGTATGTTTAGCACTTAGCTTCTCATATTAGCTTAGTGGTCAGAGTATTTACAGTTACCATCAAAGGTCATGTTTCAAGCCCTTAAAATGGAATTTAACTGAGGGATCTAAAACTCTCTGTAACACAGGCTGCTGGATAAGTCTCTTAGGTAAACTTTACATAGTTTTGTATAAATAACTGCAAAATCATTAAAGCACAGAAATGAACTGCACTCAGTGACACAATACTGAGTGAGAGAGGAAGTAATTTTCTCTCTCTGACTGCATAAATATTTAGTTACAAGAGATGGGAAGAGATCTCTTAGAGAGCATGCAGGAATCCAGTAGCTGGAACATTCATTCCCTCAGGATGTGTGTCACTTCATGACTAAGCAGCATATGCTCATTCTAGCAAGTGACTGGCATTACCTCTGAATGACTCGTTGTATTTAAAGATCATAGCTTTCAAAAAAAGTTTCCACTCTGTGGTAGGGAAAGAACTCCAAAAGAGAATGATGACAGAGAGAGAAATATTATAACTTTAAGTCTTATGAAGGATTTGAACAGTCCTTATGACACTGGAAATCACAGCTGTTCCAGTTTCCTGCCTTTTGCAGAGCCAGCTCAACATAGTCAGAATTGAAACTGAAAAAATATATAGTATATATATATATATATATATAGTAGAATGAAGGCAAGGAACACGTTTCTTAACAGTCACCGAGACAAACACATGAAACCTTGACAAAGAGTTAACCACATGATAGGAGTGAAATCTTCAAAAATGAAACTCCCTGGTATCTTATGATATTTGAATTTGAGCAGAGGAAGCCAACAAAGATGGTCTGAAAACATAATTTCTAACAACCACTTAAATTTTCCTTTCTCCTGCCATGTTGGAGGAAAACTCCTGAAACAATTAATTCTTCCTCTGAAAAACATCAAAATCAGTTTCACCTAATTGCAGATCTTCTAAATCACAGTGTTTTCGATATGATCTCTAGGTCACAGACCAAGGGGAAAACAATGTGCCACAAAAAGGCATGTTTGGCCCGAGCCTCTGGATCACTGATTTTTACCAAATGACCTGGGGTGAGACTTGATCACAAGGCATATGAAACGGTGCCAAGCACAATGTAAACAGCTTTCTGTAAACAAACACATGTGGATACAAATAAGCATGAGGGGTAGGGGGGATGATAGCAGTCAGTTTAGAGGTATTTTTAAATTGATTGTAGAGGAATTATCACTCCAGCAACACTATAAAAAATGTGTATCTCACCAGGGTGAGATCTGACATGACTCAGCATTCCCTAGCCTGTTCTTTCCATGTGGGACAGCCAGGCAGGAGCTAGTGTACACACTGTTCGGTTTCCCACTTGGTATGAATGAAGAAACAGGACACAGAGTGCCAGCATATCACTGCATGTATTCATGCCTTAAAGTAAATTCAGCCCTAGCTTTCCTTGGACAGAGCCCTTGGCTAGGGATTAAGCCAGGGCCGACTGCCCAGTCAAACAAATGCCATTTACAAAGCTAGACTTCGCATTTCAGAGAATGCAGAGATGACCAGCACTAAGAACTCAAGTCACTGGTCTCAAAATACTTTCAAAATTGCATAATCACTCTTTCTAGCAGGAAAACTAGCCAAACTTTCCTCATATAATCCCCTGTTTTGAAAACAAACGATACTAGCATCAAAGAAACAGCACAGACCCAGGTTTTAATTCCTTTAGCAGGGCAGTTCCACCTCAGGATCCCAGTTGAATTCCGACACTTTACAGGGTGCTGCAGGAGAACAGTACGTTATCAAAAGGAGGTAGAATGATTTAGCCTAAAGCTTTCTCCTGCTGGTTAATGCTAACACTTTTTACCTTGTGCTTCCCATAGCCTAGCAGCACACATGCAGTGGCACTTGCTACAATACAGCTGACATACAGTAGTAATTCTCTGAGCAAAGAAATTGAAATGTGTTGCCTTTACTGAGATCTCTGAACTGCAGTCTGTTACAAAGGACACTTCTCAGAAAAACTAATGTAGTTATTTTCAGTAAAATTTTCCCCTTTTTATCCTTTCCTTCTATCCTTCTTCTTCTTAAATGGTAAAATAAAAGTTCATGAAGGAAGTACTTGAGTCATTGTAAATTGGAACATGATCATTATAGCCTTACCATAACGCTTTAGCACTGAGCTTATAAGTCTATGCTTGTGAAGGCATTTTGTTAATTATGGAAAAAGGGAGTGATTCTTAACAAACCTGAACTTTGGCAGCTAATTTGCTGTCTCAGTAGCAGATACTGAAAGGGCTGCTTTATAATTAAGCTTCAGCAGTATCTCAGTATTATCGCTGAGAGGTGAAGCTACACAGAACAAGGGAAGACTACAACCAATGTCAAGGTCTTCCCACATGTAAGAACCTAATTCTTCTTCAAAGGATAAAAATTGTGAGTAATGATTTCACCGATATCAAAGCTAACCTCATGACAAAGTACTATCAAATTTGGTACAGGTCCAATGTGTTCCTCAGAGCTCATTACACAGAACATATGTCATCTCTTAGTAGAGCACTAAGCAAGAACATGCAGCACCTAAATATAGACCCTGTAACATTAACATTTGTATTCAACTTCCCCATTAGCATCTTCATCTTCTGTTCTTAATGGGGGATCATGACTTGCCCACAATAACACAGCAAATGAGAATTTGAAATGAACCATAGCATCACATTGTTCACATTTCATGAAGGCAGCTGGACTAGCAGTGCCCAAAAAATACTGTGAAAGACAACGCAACATTGGCTACTCTGAAAATCAAGATTATTCACGTCATTAAGAGCTGCAGAACCAAAGATTGCTAGAAGTCTTCACCAATATCTAAGGCAAAGCCCCCAGATCTAGGATAACAACTAACTTCCCAAAGGGTCACATAAATCCAAACCAAACCATTTTTAACAGACGTGGTTGGTGGTTTTAGCTCTGGATCAACATTGCTCATACCCAGGCCCTGATTCCTTGTGTAGAGGCATCCCTGAATCACACTGTTTCCTGACCTGGCTATCACAGAGCTTTGAACTGCAGCCGTGTATATCCATTACTCCCCTTTCACATTCAGTTATCATCTCCTATTTTCTCAGAACTCCTCCTAAATATAATTGTAGTGTGCTATCACACAGAGAAAAAACCCCAACCCAGATCACGCGATAGTTAGGCTCAGCAAAGGAATTTCTCAAGCAGTTGTTTTATTATTAAGAAGTGCTACAGAGTCACAGAGTTCTGTAAAGCTCGGTCTTGCCTCCACAGCAGCTCAAGTTTTGTCAGTGTTTCAAGTCAGCTAAATATTTTCCTGCTTCTTCTCTCTCCAAGTACCCCCATTCACACAGAATTCAGGTCTGCCTCCCACTTGTCTCTTTGGCCAGGAAGGCTCCCCCTCCATTTGTTGTGTACTTCTGCTGAGAAGCAGCACATCTGTCAGCCATGCTGGTTCCCTTCTGTAAAACAAAACAAAACATAAGAATTAAAAAAAAAAAATCCAGAGCCCTCTACTTCAAGGGTATAGTTCGCAGTTCTGAGATTGATCACAAAACTGTCCCATCATGGCTGTTTTTTAAGACATCTAAACAATATTTTTGGAAAACAGCTCTTTATTCAAAATGAGTGTCCAAATGCACTCTCATTTTGGAGAGTGCAAAATTCTCCAGGAGAATGATGATAGAAATCTAACAAATGGGTTCTGATGCTGATGCAGAAAACACAAATCTTTGCAAAATATGTAATTTTGTTTCTATAACACTTTTTCACCCTGGTGCATATAACCATATGTGGAGACACAGACATGTTATACAGATTAGACTCTCTGGGGGCAAAAAGGAAATTTTAAGACATAAGGTTTTATCTCTCACAATCACGAGTAAAGAAGTGCTAATTAATGAATTATTCTCACTGGACAGGCAGCTTTCAAGGGGCCTGCTTTCACATCCATAATTAGAAAGCAAACTGACCGGTGACAGTTGCAGAAAAATCTGAGAGCTGTTTTTACTAAGGTACATTATTCGTCCAAGGTCTGTGCAATGCTGGATGCAGGTGTCTTATTTTTCATTAAAACAAAATCACTCGGAACCTCTAATGATTTTGGTACAGATCATGAAGAGCTGAATTATAGTTGGAGAGAAATGTAAGCTTCCAAGATCTAAAGGACAAGCTGAAGTTATCACTTCAGATGCTTTAAAAGATGAATGTACAACTTGACCTGAACCAAACTTCAAAGTCAGTGAAGGTCAAAGGAAGGTAAAAAGAAAATTGCAAAATATTTCAGCAATTACTTAGCGCTGATATTTCAGTAGCAGAGAAACAATATGTACTTAGCTTAGAAGAAGCCTCCATGATTAAATAACCTGATACTTTAAAAAACTTAACAACTGCCAAAACTGTGAAGTATAATACTACTTCACACTCTAATTCTTTCTTTTCATGTTACAGGATAAATAGCAGAAATTACTGTGTTTCTTATAACACAGATGTTGTTCAAATAAATAATAGCAAGAAGGAAATATTAGCAAGGGGAAGAAACAAAGAAAAGGAGGAAAAATGATTTTTCTACCCTACCACTATCCTAGAGACCTACTGCCCTATATAAACACAGAGCAGAAAGAGAAGAGAGCAATTTCTTTCCTAAATCCATTAAATTCACCACAATTATCTGTATGGACTCACTTATATCCATCTCTGCAGAATTTTACTACTTCAAAATAGTGTAATATTTCCTAAATGGCGAATTACCCAAGTTACTCATGAAAAGCTAGAGAATTCTGAGGCCTCCCAAACCTATTATTCACAGTAACAGCTAAAAGAACTTGGAAGACATGACTAAAGATTTAAGTGACACATGGGCATCCTTGCCAAACCCCCTTCCTATCAGCTCACTACCTCCCACTCCTTTCTCCTGCTACAATCTTTATATCTTCACTGGATTTTCAGATGATCATTCTACAGATGGTTAAAAATGACTTTGAGGTTAGATGCCACCAGCAGCATGGTCAAAACATCTGATTTGATGGTTTTGGCCCAACAAGAGCTGCCCTAATCTCTTTACCAAGATCAAGGGATTAATTAATTAGTTAACTAGCAAATCTGTTCATGGAATAGTAAAAACAAAGAACTATTTCAAACTCATCATTAGAGGTGAGCTCATGATCTGAGGATGGTTGTGGCTGTAAAGTGGCATTACATCATTCACGCTCACTATTGACACTGGGGCTTTTGGCACATATCAGGCAGACAAGACCTGCCTCACTAGGATTCAGATATGTAAGTCATTAATATTTCAGCTCCCTTCATACATTAATCAAGGAAGCCACACCTCAGATAAGAATAGGGTGGTTGGGGTTGGTTTCTTTTTATTTTTGTTTTTGTTTTTCTAGAGCATCTATATCTGACCCAGGGGAGGACCAGGTAGCACAATCACAAAAAGTTCAACTCTTGCCTCTGCAGCAGGATCCACTTCCACTGCCACCTGCAAAAACATTTCATTAAACCGTAACTTGGCCAAATTAATGAAGGTACACCAGTAGAGAGATCACTGACTTACAACTGACAACAAGTAGTGAACATTCACATTATCTGACCATCTAAACTAACCCCTGCCATGTTAATTTCCTAGAGCACGCAAAACCTGCACCCACAACATCTCGGAGGCATCCAAATACATTTTGGTTTCTGATACAATTTTCTTGGTAGCGAATCTACAAACCACACTGCCCAGAACCAGGGACTCTCATCACTCCCTAGTCCTGTCTCAAAGACTTTCTGCACACCATCTCCTCTATTCCTCAGAGATAGGGGAACGCTTTATAGTTTTCCAGCTTTAGCCCTTTGCTAAGGCCCAAGTGGCAAGTAGAGGTGCTCTGTCTTCTCAATATGACCCTACATAACTACTTGTATGTCTGTATGTATCATACTGAGCACCATTTCATTGCTACAGTATGACTGTAGCAGAGCTGCCTGGTTGGCTGCCACCCTGCCAGATAGCAATGCCCAGAAAACATTAAACATATACAGTAAGTTAACATGAAGTCAAAGTATGGATACCAAAACAGCAAAAAGTAATCTTGTGAGTTTGGTTGTATTTGTGATAATACAAATGGCATTATGTTAACTGAAGAGAACCTTTCCCCCAGCTTTTGGCCAGCAATGAGAGCTGATCTGTTTTTTTGGACATGGCAAGACCACTGCCAGAGTTCCCTGTGCCAAGTCCTTCAGTATCAGATATGGAAATCACGTCCCTCGACCCTTAATCCCCCTATTTTAATGACATCTGTCCTCATACTTTAGATGTATTGCAAGTGTTTTGTAAATTATTAAGTGCAAGTACTGCAATTCGACACTGCAACTACCAGAAAACACTTAAAACCAGGTTAAAGTCTTAGGTATAGACACCAGTGGGTATGTTGTTTCTTCAGAGCTGGATGGCATTCTTTTTTCAGGCTAAAACTGCTGTGTCCACTGCTGTTGTCAAAAAAGGATCATCAACTTTATAAGCTTTGATAGCTGTGAAAGGATGATTAAGTAAATTAGGAGTAAGAGATCAGAACCTGACCTGTTTCCAGAGTAAGTATACAGAAATCATGATATCACTGAATTAATTAAGGCTATCTAAAAAAACCCTCTTGTGTTTTGTAAAGGAACATGAGAAGCTGGACACCCTTACTTCCTTGCAAATACTCACTTCTGTTAACTTTAAATTCCATCAAAATTATCTCCTTGGGACTCTCAAATGAGGAGGGGTTTCCTTCATTCTCAGAGCCAAAGAAAGAGGTAAAACCATGTCGCTCTGGAAGCTTCTAAATTGCCAGCAGCAGAGGTTCACTAATAATTTCTGACTTGGATATCACAGTTTGTTTTAATGTTTCATAACAATATCCTCTTTGATCTGCAATTCTTCCATAGGCAGTTCTGGGCACTGAATTTATAGGAACAGCCACTGCTTCAAATAGTGCAAGAGAGAACTGATTTCCATTACTTATTCAAAATAAAAAAATAAATACTTCCAAAAATATAGTTGAAGACATTGTTCTATTATCAGCAATTGAAATACAAGCCTTGTCATCAGTTACCCATTATTTAAATTCAACTGGTGATCTACTGTAAAAAGAGGAAGACAACTGAATGTATCTCTAGAAATTGAACTCTGACTAGAGATGGACAAGCCAAGCTATTGGTTTAACATCTTTGCACAAAACTAACTTCACCAAGACAAATATTTGTGTTGCTGTGGTGGATTTTTTTTTTGGTCATTTGGTTTATGTTGGTTGAAATCAAGAAGATATCAGAATTGATGTTGCTAAGTCACTCATCATCTGTGCAATAACCATAGTAATGCATGTGAGTTTGTAACTGCAAGCATCCCAGTTTTGGCTTTAAAAACACAAATGACACATTAGACCTTTAAAAGGCCCAAACAGTTCTGCGGCGCGTGAAATGTTCTGCATGCTTACCTGCAGCTTTTTGTCGCGTGTTTCTGTTACCCTGTTTCGACTAAGATATGAATTCTCGTTGCCTTTTTTTCTTGTGTTTTGGGCAGTCAAAATTTCCCCCTTGTGGGTTTGTCACTAAGAACTTAACTGAACTCCTGTCAAAGACTTCTCTCTGTGGAAAGATTCAGGGCCTTTGTCTACTCATTCTTTTTCAGCAAGAACAAAGCATGTTTAAGACTTCCTTACTGAGGAACCCAGGTATACCAGCAGACAAGAGCAACACAACTGCGTAAATCTCCTTTCCCTAAGAATCCTGGCTAAAATTCCTGACCTTGTTGTTCTATAGTGTTATGACTGTAACATTTCAAGGTTCCTTCAGTGCCAACAGCTGCTCCTTGCTGCCTGCTCTTGAGAAGTACTCGCTCGTTCCTAAGAGAAAACTCCATGCTAAAGCAGCACCTGGCAGTACCACCTCTGTCCAGAATCTCTGAAACCTTTGCCGGGTTTTCTGACCAAGTCTTAGCAGTAAAAGTTCCCTGAGACAGGCCAATGGAGACAAAGCACACTAAGTTTTTTGGTTTCATCTCTATTCAATTTCCACGAAGCTCATGGCTCCTGCTGCTTTCTCGGCTTTGAATAAAAGCAGCACACTGTATTAAAGAACACATGTCCAGCCAACTCAGAAGCAGCATTTGTAGGGGCACGTTTTCCCTACCCCTCTGCCCCACTTCTATTGAAATCCTCTAGTTCCAGTAGCATTAGATGATGTTTCAAAACAGCATTAGGCACGCTCAAGGCCCATCCAAACAAAAAAAAATGTACTGCCATGATTTACAATGCATCAGGCAGCAACTCAAATAACTGGCTCCCCTGAGAGCTCTTTTGAAGCGTACATGAGTCAAGAGACTGACAGCAAAGCACAATATGCCATCACCAGGCATTCATGGGCAGCCTCACTGTTTCTTCTGCTGAACATCTCATTCTCCTCTCTCCAGTATATCTCTTTTATATCTCCCTCTGGCTCTGTCAAAGCAAGTTACACTTTATTAATTTGCTGATCAGGTCCATTCGCAGTGCAGAAATTAAATTAATGAGAAGTGCAGCATCTTTGAATGCTAACAGAACTACAAGTTATAGCACCTTGCCTCACTGAAATCTGTGGCAGTTTTTCCACTAATTTGAACTAGGCCAAAATCTCACTTCCAAACTCTAAGACCAACTAAACCCTAAGTGTGGCTGCTTGAGTAATGCTGGGCCTCCCAGTTGTCCTTGCAGCCTGCAATCTTGTGTCTTGTGTTTATCTATCTCTGCCAACACCTGCTTGCATTGCTTGCTGCCTTAAACTACTCCTGACATTGGGCCACCAAGGAGTCTTATCATATTTGTCCTAAATTTTGCGCTTTTGAAGTATAATGGACATTTCTGATAGAGACGCTGTATTTCTGAAACAGAAGTTAATAAATTGTTTGGCCATTTAAATGGAAGTGCACTGTTGAAGATAATCGTCAGCATGACTTTCTTAGCAGTTGCCATGCATAACATGGTGTTATGTGGACATGAAAGTCTACAGCTGGTTTGAGAGTGAAAAGTAGTATGGCATATTAGTGTGGTGTTTCACACTAAACCTTACATCTCATAAGCAGGAATGCCACAATGACAGGATCATACTGTTACCAGTGCTCAAAGTTAATTTAGCATGGCATACATCACTCAGACAGGACTTAAATTTTGGCCAGTCTACAGAGAACTTTAAAAGAGGCTTATCATTTCCCAGCAGACATTGGCACAACACACATACACACCAGAATGATAATTTCTGCTAGGCATTCCATTCACTGAGTCTTCCAAAAATAATAGTGTTACCAAATTTGAAAAATACTCTCTTCCATCTGCACATGCATTATTATTGTTATTACTATAGTAAGACAACAAGGAGCATAACTAACAGTATTGTGTGCATATTTACACATACACAGATACACAGATGTATGCAAACAGTGCTTAATGTTCTCTGGCTTGTATATTCTCCTAAGATTTACACCAACAGTGAAGCTCGGGAGAGGTTATGATGTTGTGTACATTAATATATATATTCAGAAGCACATACATATTTGTAAGCCCAGGACATATCCATACATATAGAACAGAACATCAGTCTGAACTACTCTGTATAGTAACACAAGGCAACAAAAAATAATATGTAAATACACATGTTATTATTAATAATATGTAAATATACATGTATTATTACACATGTATTATTAATAACATAATATGTAAATACACATGTTATTATTCTTTTCTTTTGGTAGAATCAATGATCATGTTTTCATACTGGGACTCTAGATATATTAACTGTATTACTATGAAATAAAGCAAGAAACAGTAGAACACTGTAAGAAAACAGCAGTTCTCTATCAGTATTTTATCTGCACAGCATAGAACAAGCTTTATTTAAACTTCTGTATTTAACAAAATACTGTGTAATACAGTCATTTAACATTCTTTATCAGAACCCATAATAGCTGCCAGTTTTAACCTTTATACAATGTAAAGCTATTCCACTACTAAAACCCAAACAATTGGAGAAATCAAATTTCCTCAGATGACACTTACTAACACCCGATTATTCATGAAGCAACAAGTACTGTCTCTTATGTAATCCTTATCTCTGTCTCTCTCGAATATGTGGTTTGTGTTAAAGAATCAGATAAAAAACTTCAGTTTAAAGCAGGAAACTGGAAAAAAAAACAAAGGGCAAAATTTATTTCAGACCTCTGTAATCAGAACACAGATTGCAAGCCTACGCACTGAATAAAATCTTCCCTTTTTTGCTCAAATCTTCCAAACTCTCAGTGAGGGTAAATACTGAATGCCAGTTTGGCCCTAGTTTTCATGTCTGTTTCAGTGAGGTACATCTTATTCAGTCTAGTGCCTATCCTGTTGTCACTGTCAACAAAAAGGTTCTTTATTCTAGAAAGAGAGATGAGCTTCACCAGAAGCAGCTACTGCTCTATTGCCCTCCTGAGCAGCTCTGCTCGTGGCAATGTGGCTCCTGTTGCCCACATGACATAATCACACACAGAAGGGCATATTTTAGCATGAGTCGGGCATGTTATGTCAACCATGACTTGGTAGATACGGGTTAACAATTTGGCAGCGTACAGCAATATAGTGCTTTGTGTCCACTAGAGTTTACTGTAGGCATACACAGTTTATCCAGTATTAAAGCTGGCAGGAGTTTTTCCTAGAGAAATGTGTGACAGCACGTTCGTTGATCAGTTAGCTTTCAGTTAACAAGTCAAAAATACATAAAGGGTAACTTTAAGACATTTTCATTTCATATTCAAGGCTAAAAGCTTCTGTCTGCAAAGAGGAAGTTACTCACTCTTAAACCAGCATGATTTAGAGAATACAAATGCTAACCTTGCAGCTTGCAACCAGAACATGCAGCTTGCCT
The DNA here is from genome assembly GCA_013399895.1 of Serilophus lunatus. NCBI lineage: Eukaryota > Metazoa > Chordata > Aves > Passeriformes > Eurylaimidae > Serilophus > Serilophus lunatus. Next base: position 77,664 of record VXBA01005357.1, read on the forward strand.
AGATTTTGTGGTTGCAGGCACACTTGCAAGAGATTGAACCAGATGCCACAGGTAAGACAATTAGCACCTTGTAAAGCTGCAAATAAACAAAGATTGAAAGTCATTCAAACTGGCTGTAGCCTTCTGTTACCCTTTTCAGGACTAACCTGTTAATCAAACAATTCCACACCTGATATTTATCTCTGAACAGACGAAGACAGATAAGTTATAAGACTGTTAGCATCCAGGTGATTCAATGCCCCCTCCTCGGGAGACTAGACTTGTCACATTTTGTTACACTTCATAAGAGGTGAAGTAGAAGAGACTATAATATTTGCTAGCATTAGGATTGTACCTCTTACTATGCCTCTGAGCTGCAACAGGAGGAAAAACAATTATTTGGGCATCTTAATAGTTAACAGATCAATATATGATTACCAGCTGTGTCAAGACTTGAGTTTGCTTCGTAGAGATTCACAGTTTGTTCGTCTAGTTTCACTTCTTCCTCAAGTGTCTCGAGGACCCTTCTTACCAAGACATGAAATCCCCGCACTCTCAAGTGTAAGCTGGTAATGTTACTCATTTTACACCGAGGACCCAAGCTCAACCGCTTGTACCTTCAGTGTCTCCTAATGCATTACCACCATTTCCCTAAGCTCCCAGGGCAGTAATCTCCCAGTTCTCTGAAGGAACAGGGAGGCTCTGCCTACTGCAGGACAAAGAACAATTAGCTGTGACTCTTATCACCTAGCTATTTATGCAGGTCACAGAATACCCAGTAAGCATAAGAATGTCCCCATGGTATTTGAGATGGCTGTGTTTAAAGATGCTCAAAGATTAACAAAATTAGGAAGACCATTACAAAAATATCTACATGAAGGACAGTTTCAACTTACACATCCTAAAAACATCCAAATGCCCAACGCCTACAAAAGCCAATGCTTAGAATACATGCAGTTTTAGGGACTGCCTGCCGTAATGCTATTCACTTTACATCACTTTAAATAGTGTGAGAAGCCTTAAGTGTTCTCACAGGTCCCATACTGTGCCCAAGAGGATATTCATAGGGCCACTGTGTTGTGATTCATGAACACTCACGTTCATTTTTGGACATTATGAAAGGCTACTTGGTGATAAGGTTGCCTTAGGCCTTCCCAAAACAAACCCGTTGTCTCCAGCTGCTTACGGACTACACACAATATACAAATCTTTAAGTGTCATGTTTCAAAAAATCCAATTCGAGAAATGCTCCTGGGCTACAGTTTACCCTTCACTAACAGGTCACAGTTAAAAAAAACCCCAACAAACAAATTGAAAATTACAGTTCTGCAGGCTGCATCCAAACGGAAGGCTGTCATAAAGAAGTGCTACGCTTGATGATCATGTGTATGAAGGCAACACTACATAGAAAGCAAAAAGCTTTGCGCAGACTCAGAAACATCAGCACCACTGAAAACAGCTAGCATGCATCCCTGTTTCTCTCTGATGCCCAATCCTCCTTTGCCTGCAAACGTTAGGTTTGGGGTTTTACAGTGAAGCACCAACACCCGACTTATTTTCCCTAGTACAAAGGATTGTACTAGCAGGATGAGGGAGCAGAAGGCCATATTCTATTGATGTGATCCACCCCTTGAACCAACAAAACCCTGATGAAATTAATTTTGTTAGACAGTCACTCTCTCGTTGTCTTCTAATATTCACGCTTGGATGGGCCACGTGCAGGTTTAGTGGTCTTCCTTTGTGCCTTAAATCATAACTGCAGGCAGGCAGTTATCACACAAGGAGCACTTGCTGTTGAGAACACCAGGGCCTCAGGCTATGTCTAAGGTTTTAGAAGGGTAGCCAACACCCACTCACTGCCTGCCACTTTAAAAACCTTACACAACTTCTTCAGTAGGGAAAGCTTAACTCTTTTCTTTAGTCATCAAACCCTTTTCATGGATCCACCCAGGTGAAAAGATCAGCTCACTGTCACTTGTAAAATAGATGCAGTAGTCATTAATTTTACAAATTTGCTCCTTTAGGCCAGCCTCTCAAACAGGCTCTGAATCCTTTCAGCTGAGTACTATGTACATAAATGCTCAGTAAATTACATTAACAGCTTGCTTGTACGTTCAGTTGATGAAGCAGTGCCGTAAGGCTGTAAATTTGACTGGTCACTCAATCTCTGTAACACATCCATAATATTGAAAGAACATTCTGCTTGTACTTAAAATCACAGAATGGCTTGGGTTAAAAGGGCATTAGATATCATCTGGCTACAAGCCCCTTGCCATGAGCAGAGACACTTTCCTCTAGGTCTTCCACTAGACCAGGCTGCTCAAAGCATCATCCAGTGTGGCTTTGAGCACTTCCAGTGACGGAGCATCCACAACTTCTCTGTGCAATCTGTTAACCACATCTCACCACAGGCATATTAAATAATTTCTTCCTAATATCTAATCTAAACTTGTCCTTTTTTAGTTGAAAGCCATTCCTCCTTGTCCCATCACTCATAACATGCCTATGTAAACAGTCCAGCTCTCTTGTAGTCCCCCTTTAGGTATTGGAAGGCAGGTCTTAAGGTCTCCCAGAGCCTTCTCTTCTCCATGCTGAACAACCCCAACTCTCTCAGCCTGTCTTCATAGGAGTATTGTTTCAGTTGTCTCAACATTTTTGTAGCCCTCCGCTGGACTGACTCAAACAGGTCCACATCTTTCCTGTGCTGAGGACCCCAGAGCTGGAAGCAGTACTCCAGGTGAGGATCTCCCCAGACTGGAGTAGAGGGGCAAAATCACAGTGCTGGCCATGCCTCTCTTGATGCAGCAGAGGACACAGTTGGCTTTCTGGACTGTGAGCACACGTGGCCAGCCCATGTTCAATCTCTCATCCACCAGCATCCTCAAGTCCTTCTTCACAGGGCTGCTCTAAATCCCTTCACCCCAACCTGCATTTTTACAGGATGTTGCCTTGACCCAGGTCCAAAAACTTGTACTTGGTCTTCTTGGGTTCGTCCAAGTTCCTCTGGATGGCATCACGTCCTTCAAGTACGTTAACCACTCCACTCAACTTGGTGTCGTCTGTGGACTTGCTGTTCATGTCATTGATGAAGCCATTAAATAACACTCGTCCCAGTATGGATCCTTGAGGAACACCACTAGTCACTGACATCCATAAGGTCAACTGAGCTATTGACTATTTAAAAATGTGACAATAACAGCTAACAGAATAATGTTAAGATTCATTTTAAATTGTGTAACACCAAAGATTAATAAAACAACCAGAGCAGCAAAAATAATCAAGTGGATCCAAAACCTATAGATGTACAAATCAGACAACTTTCCAAGCAAAGCTCCACAAATATATTTAGAGCAGGTATGACATAGACAGCAGTGAAAGCTTCTCTAAGTTCAGTATACAGTGTTTAACTGTGGCCTTTCATAAAATCCTACTATTTTTTAATTAGTCGGAATCCTTTTCAGTATTTGTTCAACATGAGATTATATACCTGAGTAGTTTTTTCTGTACTATTATAACTCATAAATAACATCCACATTTATTTTCTGCTAAGAAGGCATGGAAATTCTGCAGTACCAGAAGGCATTTTTATTTTCTACATAAATCTTCCACCTTTATGACAGGAAACAGTGACGGTGTATATTTAGCAAAAACCTTCTATTTCCCAAAGTACTAAGATGCAGTACCATCAGTTCCTTAGTTCAAAGGTAAACAATTATTACAAGTTATGTTTTTCTTCCAAACTATGTCATTTATTCTTAAACCAGATAATATTTAGTGCAATAATAAGTACAATATTTCATTCACCAGCACTGCATTTTTTTTGTCCTTCTGCAAGTTATATTCAACCTTGTCTTGTAAGGACAGAAATAGCTTCTAAGACAATGTTCTTGAAATACAATTCTTAAAAAGCAAACCAAACTTTTACTGTAGACTCAACCAAGCAAATACTTGGTTGACCATTAAGTTATTTTGTTTAGACTAGACTACACTAAACAGAATAAAAGTGCCCAGATACAGATGTTAAGAGTTAATTAATTTTAAATTAACATTCCACCCTGAGAAATATATCAGCTATGAAGTGCAGATATCTTAGGCTTTGTTTTTGTTGTTTTATACAGTGATTTTTGTACAGTTAGACATAGTTTATTGATGCAGAACCTTAAGTGGAGATAGACAATCCAGTCTTTAGTAAGACAAAGTCAGCTGAGCAAAGTCACTCTGGTTTTAGGTGCCTTGCAGTAAACCTCCTGACTTGTCTTCAGTATGCACCTATCCGTCTGTGGTAAAAGCAAGTTAGGCATCCCACAATTAAAACAAAACCAAACACCCTAAACCCACCTTTTTTTTTTTTTGGTTAGCCATACCTGCTTTACCTGCTTAACTTCTTACAGATAAGCAAAACACGATTGCATAAATGGCTAAATTGCGCCCACAGTTTCAAATTTCAGGAAAGAAGGATCAGTTTCTTTGCGTGCCCCAAGTTCTTGAGCTGAGACTGTCAACAGTCATGCTATTTGTCACGTTGATTTTAATACACCCGCTGATGTGCCACAAAAGAAAACACAGCCAGAGCACCTCCTCTTAGGCAAGATGAAAAAGCAGCTATGAGATGTGCTTGTTGTAGACAGAAATTATAATTTCTGAATAACTGAAAGTAATACATGAGGTCTGTTCCTTGTCAAAACTACTTTTAAGTTGAAACCTGAATGGGAAGACTATAACTCCAAGCAAGATTAAACCTACAATTCACTTTTTTTTTTTTAAATCTTTAATTTTACACAGCAGTTTGACTTCAAACTATGGAAACAAAATTCCACTTACATTAACGCAAGTTTCACAAACCACTCCCCAGTGTAAGCTACACAGCTTTTAGGCTCACAGTGAAAGTGATTACACCACTTATGAAGTTTCTGCATTGTCTTATAATCATAACTAACATTACTGAATATACTTAAGCTGTCTCTACAGTAATAATATTATTCTATTTCCATATCCTTATATACTAAGGCACAGACATGGTGGGAGGACACTGTGGAGATAAGGGAGCAATGGGCTGGCACAGGTAAGAATAGAAGCAGGCCCCAGAGAGACAGTGCTACAACCTGCTAGAGAAGTCATTGCTCCTCTTTGCCAGTAAATGTCTGAATACCCCAGTGGCAAGCACAGATCACTTCAGCGGATGATCCTCACCAGGAATGGTAAGTACTGCTCAGTACCTTGAGTCCATACTAGAATTCATGCTGAGAACCAAAAGCTTGCAAACATGATGCTGCACCAGTCAGGAGTCAGTATGACTTTATGTAAAAAATTCCAGGGGCTTTTACTCTGGGTTGATCTTCAAAAACCACAAGAATGTGCACAGAAAACAAGTAAGTTCAAGTTGCAGAATTTATTATTCATAAGTTCTGAAATCCTATGATTGTCCTCAGGATTTTGATTTACCCCATTTGCCCTTGCACAAAGGTGGCAAAGTGAGCTCTAATTATGAGAGCACAGCTGGTTGGCATAATTTATTTAGATTTCAAAAAGGTTTTTGACAAGGTTCCACGCAAGGAGCGACTGGAGAAACTAAGATACTGCTTAGGGAAAAAAAGGCAAACAAATGTCACAGATGAATATCTTGTTAGAGCAAATGAATCAAAAGTGTAAGATTAAATCTTTTGGGTCTGTTATTTTTTTTTTCTTTAATGATGACAAAAGGTTGACAGCAGGGTACTTCTGCATCCTATACTCAGCCCAGTGTTCTTTAATAACTCAGACCAGTGAGAGAGGGAGAAACAGGAACAGGTAAAGAATAGTAATCAGCTAGAGTCTGCAGACATCAAAAATGCTTTGGGGGAAAGGGACATTTATGAGTAAGTTCAGTGTGACTTCTGTTACATGAATGAACAGTGCAATAACAAAAGATTCAGTACCAAGATGAATATGAAATCACGCATAAGAGAAACTTAAAACAAGCTATATAACCTCCAAAGCTGATAGAGCCTAACACTCAGTATGTAGCAGCATCCAAAGATAAACCCTAACATGCTGGATTCCATAAAAAAATATGTCAGAGAGTAATATCAAATACATATACATTGTAATTGAAGGCATAACCTTGCTTAGATTACTGCATGCAGCATAAGTCACCTTTGAAAAACAAAATATTGATGGATTAAATAGACTTGGGAGAGAACCAAGGCAATGTGTAAAAGTTTGCAGTAATTCTCTTCGGAAAAGGGTGAAAAATTTTCTGTCAAAAGGCAGTCATGCAGAAAATATATAAAATAATGAATAGTACATTAATTTTGGGGTTTTGTCTCAAAGAGCAAGTAGATATTAAATATAATAGATAAGAAAAAATCAAAAGTAATGCATTTTTATGGAATTCACACTCAAAATGCTACACTGCCACTTGCTGCCATTACAGAGTTATAATACTATGAAGATATTAAACTTTTATACCAGTATAAAGACTATACAGCTAGATCAGTAACAATATCTGAAGTTCTATTAAACTCTTGCTTTAGTGCTTGTATTGAATTATTAAAGATTTGTATGGGACATTTGTGGAAAAATATTACTCTATATCTGCCTTCTGTAGTCTCTCCTTTTCCTCTGGCACACTGAAACTAGTCAACACTATGGATAGGAAAAGGTGAAGAATAGCTGTAACCTACAGTAAAGATTCTTGTTTTTCCATGCACAGGACAGGAAGTTATTTAGTGCATTGCTTTACTCTTATTGCTGTAGGCATGACTTGTGTAACTGTGTGCTACTTAATTCTGTCCTGACTACAATTTAATAAATTTTCTCACAAACACTTTGATGACAACTGAACATTCCATAAAGACCAATAGATTTATTTTCATAACATCTGGGGACAGGAGTGGGTATGTGGGTGTGTACGGGGGGAAATGCTATCTAGTTTGTAAGTGGGGAATTGGAATAAAAAGACCGAGATAACAAATGTCCATAAGCCTGATTTGCCTAGGTCTTGATTTCCCAGAGTACTTCCTTTAGTAGTTTCTATGTCTAAAACATAGCCTTGTCTTCAGCAGTTTAGCAAACACAGTCTCGGCACCTCAAAGCACAACTAACTGTATCACACATAGTAAGGTGACAGGACAGAAACATGTACACCACCACAGAACATTGATAAACCTATGGACAATCAGGGAGCAATTAAAAATCTAGGCCCTTCAGTTTAACTTCTCTCCCTTCTTGGAATACAACTTTACAAATACCTACGGCATGTCTATGTTGATGTGTCCAGACAGAGCTGAACTTGCTGTGACTAAACCAAGCTGTTCAAACTCGTTGGCACAGATGTATCTTGATGCACATGTCTACTGCTACTTACCCAAGGAGCTGCACAGATGCCAAAATTGCTCAGTGTGAACTGCTTGTGAGATATGATTAATGGTGCTGATGCAGCTCCAGCAGATTAAGTAATCCTAAAAACACAGCCTCACCAACACGTGAAGGGAAAAGATAAACTGTAGAAAGTTACATATTGTCTTCCATAATATCTACTTTTGTTTGCAAGCAGCAGCAAGTACCAACACTCATCACCGACTTCCAGGCCACCAGGTTACATTTATTATAAAACCAAGTTGCTCTGTTCAGTTGCTCTGTCCAGAGTTGAGCTCAGGCAAACCACCCGCCCTCCTTGTCACAGCCTTGTTTCAGGTGTGTCAAGCTTTACTGGCAGAGAAGGTGGTTGGGGTTTTCTTCCTTGTGAACCCCCCTTTTGCAAACTTTTATCTGCCCCACTACAGGGAACGTGTATGAGGAGTCCCCCAAGTGGTAAAGGCGGCCAAAATTTGTTGACAGACCTGAGGTATTGCTTCAGGCAACAACTACCATGTGAACCGCACAAACTCATTTTCTGTCTTTCCCAGTGGTCCTAACTATGCGTATACTTCCCCACGCTCACATCCACGAACTAGTTCAAAACAATGCCTGCCTCTCCATGCATTTTCTACCAGGGGAGCTAGGGATGAACAGCCACTGGTCCACTGCTTGCTCCTACTAGCTAAAAAGCTGCCACACGAAGTCAAAATCGATCTTCTCCTAGCATCCTTTAAAAAAATTCCTAGGAAGGCACGTTGCGGCAAAGGTATAAAGGCTGTTTCTAAAGCTCTTAAAAAAAAACCCCAACACAAAAAATCCCACCAAAAAGCTAAAACAGCTAGCCTAAGCTCAGTGTGAAAATAAAACTTTATTATAAAGTGACCTTGCTAAAGAAGAAAAAAAAAAAAGCAAACAACTCAAACAAACCTAAAAAGAAAAAAAAAAGAAAAAGAAGGAAAGGGAAAGAGGTAGTTTCACAGATTTGCCGGCGGTCCCAAGGACAATGAGCAAGCGTGAGTCGGCTCTGGCGGCACGGAGAAAGGGAAATCTCTTCGAATCCTTGACGTGTCTTTTGTTAACTTCCCATAATTGCTTTTTTGGCATGACCAATGCCCGGACGCTCGGAACAATCAGTTCGAAGAGCCAGCCCTCACAGCTGGGAAGCTGAGCTTTTCCACAACAAAAACAAAACAGTAAAAAAACCCAAAATAAAGCCATACGGCGGCGTGCGCACACAACCCCCGCCCCTGAGCCGACAGTCCCTCGGGGGCACGGCTCGGGTGAAAACAGCAGCCCCGAGCTCCCTCACCTCTGGACACAACCGAGGGGCGCCGCCGGGAATGGAAGCGGGAATGGGGGCGGGAATGNGTCAGTCAGTCAGTGTGCCGTGCCCGCCTCGCCTCGCTGACCTACAGGCAGACACGCTACGGAGCAGCCACCAGCCCCCAGGGTCACCCATCCCGGAGCAAGCTGCCAGCCCCGCAGCACCCGGCCTAACACCGGGTCCTTGTTAACTGACATGACTCACCAGCTGTCCTTGCCTCCCTCCCCGCACATGTTCCTCCCCCCGCTCGGGATGTAACAGCTGTTTTATCTCCCGTAGTAATTACACCACATAAAAATAGTTACAAGGTACTTGGGGGAAGGTTTGCTGTTGCTTCCCCTTGTGCAGTGAGTGCGGGGGTTCCTGGTGATGCACGCGCTCCCGGAGCGGGGAGGGTGGTGGGGAGGGAACGATTCCCTGCTCTGCCATTGGAGTCCGTTATTTCATCAGCCGTTTAACGCGCCAGCCGCTCACCCCCCGCGCCGGGAACAGCCCCGCACGGGCACGTGCGGGAGTGACACAAACACGGTCGCTTGGAATAAACGCACGCCGCCCCCGGCGGCTTCTTTTTCACTTTCCACGACGCTTCAGCCCGCAGCTGGCCGTTCGGGCAGTTCGGGGCAGGAGTCCCAGGCTCTGCCAGGGGGGCGGCGGGGGAGGGCCGGGACCCGCCGCTGTGGACCTCGGAGGGAAGCTGGCGGGTCCCGCGTTTCCCATACGGGAGGAAAATAAACTGTTGCTGTGCAGCGCGTGCTCGCACGAGAGGGATGAGTCAAGCTGTGAGACTTCTCTCTCTTACAGCTACGAGCATGTGCCGCAGCAAAACCTACCCG